>CAHIKZ030001902.1:3150000-3212500 GCA_903632075.3 Acanthosepion pharaonis | reverse complement strand
TATTTCTTTATATATATATATATATATATATATATATATATATGGAGTGAGAGGGAATGGGAGTTTCTATATTCAGGGCTGGTGGTATATCAAGGTTTCTACTTCAACCATAACAACATATACATCAGGAATACTAATTATTGCCCGAGAGAACAAGCAGAAACTAGAATTGAGTTCAGCAGATTCATAAAAAATATGCAAATGAATAAAACAAACAATATCCGATAGAAAACAAAAAAGCATTTCTGTCTGTTATTTTCCCCTTCATATACACACACACACACATATATATATATATATATATATATATATATATATATATATATATATATATGCTAATGTCCTCCTACGTATCACGCCCCAGGTCGTTTACTTATTTTGTGATAAGAATATTTCCTTTTCCTTTTCGCTTCCTTTTTTTTTTTAACTTATTCTCTTTATTATTTCATCTTCCTCTTTTGTCTTATCTTTCCATCTACTCTTTTTATTTACCGAATTTAACAACTTTCTTTCATCGCTAACAAGAATACTTGACGCCTGCTGAAAAGCGAAAAGCCTAGAGAGGAAATAAAAACGTATAAAAAAAACCCAACTGTTTATGAGGAAGAGTTCGCGACAAGGAAGATAACTCTTGTCTTTGATCTTTTTCTTTTTTTTCTTTAATTTACTTGGCTCGTTTCCATTATATTTCTGATGGCTACCCTGCTGCTGTTTTGAGTAATGAATAAGCATGAAGTGACTCTTATTAAACGATAAGTATTATCGGTGTTTATTAAGTTCAGTGCAGTCTGGCACAAGGTAAGTACTATAGGGCAACCAGTGTGAATTGAATTATAGTAACCCCTTTTCTCCTGTCACGATGAACGGCCGTGGGCTGAATGCTATGAACGTCTCTGAAGTCTAAAGTTCGCTTCAGATCTTGGAAACGAATTTGTACATAAAAACCGCTGCCTAAACTGCTACGGAATTGGTCAATTAATTCTAATTCTCCAAGAAGTACCCCCACAATATTATTCACGGGGCCATCTTCGGTATGTCTATTACTTACATCCAGCAGCTAGGCCTCTGAGTTTTGAAGAACGTGGAACCACGTCTCGATTGCTGTTGTTTTTAGGTACATTCTGACCCGAGGTGGTAGCATCTGTTAGGGCCCCAGCTATGGGAAAATAGTGGACCCTCATACTGGGGTCAAACACTATGAAAGTGCAGAAATACGTTTTTATATTGAAGGTGCCATCAACATATTTTCATAGTAAAAAAATATTGCCTGCATTATGTTTTCGTAATGAAAAATAAATCATTATCAGCAATAGATTTTTGTAAGTGACAAAAGAAATATTACCAGCAATACTTTTTTGTAAGAAAACAATATTAGCTGCAATATATTTTTTATATAAAACATATTAGCAGCAATAGATTTTATATAAAAAAAATATTAGCTGCAATATATTTTTCACGTAAAAATATTAACAGAAATATATTTTTATATAAAAATATTAGCAGCAAGAGATTTTTATATAAAAAAAAATATTAGCAGCAATATGTTTTTATATTAAAATATTAGCAACAATATATTTTTATATAAAAAATTAGCAGCAAGAGATTTTTATATAAAAAATATTAGCAAATAATATATTTTATATAAAAATTAGCAGCAAGAGATTTTTATCTAAAAAAATATTAGCAGTAATATATTTTTATATAAAAAAATATTAGTAGTAATACATTTTTATATAAAAAAAATATTAGCAGTAATATATTCTTATATAAAAAAAATATTAGCAGCAATTGATTTTTATATAAAAAATAATATATTTTTATATAAAAAAATATTAGCTAGAATATATTTTTATATAAAAAGAACATACTACAGGCAACACTTTTTTGTAAAAGAAAAATTGCCAGAAATATATTCTTGAAAAATAAGTAACCTGCAATAAACTTTTTAAAAGAAATTGCTAATGCTCCCACGAAGATTAGTTTTCTCCATTAAATGACCCATAAGGTGCTGATATGCCGTTAAACAAACGAAAAACAAATTTCCACGGGAGTCAGGTTAGACTAAAAAAAAAAATGTCTTGCTACCATATCTAGTCTGTAGCTGCTCAGTTCCTACTGACCTGCCCTAGTAGAGTTCAAAAACATTTATTCTCTTGGAAGACATTTTTATACTAATGTTCAACATATAAAAAGCTCACGATAGTGTGGTGTCAATGTCAGAAAGAGGCAGTTGAAATTACTGTGTGGTGACAGATAGGCGTAAAGAAAGGCAAAAAATGAAGCCCATTAGGTTATATAGGAAAGAGAACGATTAACGTAGTCTTGAAAAGGTCAAGACTTTTGTGGTTGGGAAAACATCCAACCGGGTGTTTGTTCCACAAAGCGGCATTTACTGGGAAAAGCTGTTCGGATGGAACTTACATCTTACTAATCTAATACAATGTTTTAGGATGATTCATCCTACGTGACATGGCGAGTCACAGCTGCTACGGTCAGTGAGGGTGAGACCAAGGAATATAGTTCGTCAGAGCACATGCCTTGGAAATAGTGATTGAGTAGCGAGAGGGTCGCGACGTTTCGTCTGTGGGGAAGAGGCTGTAAGATGGAAAAATATTCATCATCCACAAGCCCGGGTAGACACTTTTGAACTTTCTCAAGTTGCCTCGTCCTCAAGTGAGAACGAGGCAACTCCAGTCAAGATATGATAGCAATCCGCCATTTTTGCTCTGATCTGACTTTTGTAAAGTATATAGCAGCGGTGGGGAGCCAGGCACTTACTGGAGCGGCACAATGAATCGACTATTTTTTTTTCTATCATATTCAGCGATAAATCATATATATGAGTTCCAATAAGTTATGGTAAGAGCTTGAGTCGGTTGTTTATGATGACGGTCGACTTTGAATCCAGAGGTTAGCAGTGAATATTTTGAAGACAGTAGGAAAGCGTTGTTCAGGTTAGCAGTGGATATTTTGGTAAAAGTAGCAGAGCGTAATTCGTCCTTCTGTTTCTCTTCGCCTACAAGCAAAATGGCCGCCTACACGACGGATTGAATGTTCTACGTCTTCTGATTGGTTAACCTTCTATATTTTTTTATATAAAACAATATTAGCAACAATATATTTTTATATAAAAAATAAGCAGTAAGAGACTTTTATATAATTTGGATTGGCTCACTAGTACATAGACATACAAAAAAACTGCAACAGAGTCTCCATAGCCATTCAAGAAACCCCAATCAGAGAACACCCATCTATCATGATAGGTGAAAGTTCAGAATCTGCTGGGATGTGGTGGAATGTTTAGATGTGGATGTATTAGATTTTATAAGCTAGTTCTTCCACTCCATTGTTCCACAACATGTAAAATAATAGTTTAGCAGACTATTACTTTTAGGGGAAGTGTATCTCGGCTCCGATTTTCCGGAGGTTGACATTCGGAGTCAGATGTGAGCCAAAATAGGGAAGTCGATTTTGACTAACGGTGGAAAGAAACGTAGTTGGTTCTTACCCGTCAAGCGATGTAGACGTGTTCTCTTTCGTGTCCGAAACGGCTCCCCAGTGATTTGGCGGTGACCCACACTGGATAGTTAAGTAATGTACATGTCGACATAAGTAATAAAAACAGTTATGTTAAAATTCTCCTTTTCTAAAGTCTTTTATTGCTGAACCAAAACAATTAACGATCGTCTTCAGAGAGAAGACGAGATGAGACCACCCCCACCAGGGTTCTATGTAACACATGGATTAGGTCAGTGGAGAGATCAGCTACCAGGTTCTGGTCATTTATGCAGCCTATTTATCACCGATGCAGCATCGCAAGTCTGTCGCTGTTCGGATGGGAAATATTCAGATGAGCTCTATTCTTTCGTTCCACAAGTTCATGCCTTTCGATCTTGGACGCTAAATGCTATTTTCACGAAGTCGAATACTCATTTTATTCCTATGCAAAATGTAAGCAGAAAATTTCGCTTTGATAATCATTGGTAAGAGGATGAGCTCGAAATGCGATTTACAGGTCGGGGACAATAGATAGATAGATAGATAGATAGATAGATAGATAGATAGATAGAGAGATATGAACAAACTGATAGATATGGAGAGACTGGAATAGATAGATAGATAGATATAGATAGATAGATAGATAGATAGATAAAATACTGGCATGGGTAGATGATTTTATAGCTAGCTATATAGATATGAAGAGACTGAGATAGATAGATAGATAGATAGATAGATAGATAGATAGATATAAACAGACTTAGATAAATAGATTAGATAGATATAGATGACTTGAATAGATAGATAGATAGATAGATAGATAGATAGATAGATAGATAGATAGATAATGAACAGACTGAGATAGATAGATAGATAGATAGATAGATAGATAGATAGACTGAGACTAGATAGATAGATAGATAGATAGATAGATAGATAGATAGATAGATAGATAGATAATGAACAGACTTAGATAGATAGATATGAACAGACTTAGATAGATAGATAGATAGATAGATAGATAGATAGATAGATAGATAGATAGATAATGAACAGACTGGGATAGATAGATAGATAGATAGATAGAAAGAAACAAAGAAAGAAAGAAAGAAAGAAACCAAGTTCAGTGTAGTCTTTAGTCTGAATTTATATTTTCTTCTACATTTTGCTTTTGTAAATAAACATGTTACATGTAATTTCTATTTGAGCTTATGTAGGCCTGAAGTTTTTTGACACCTCATTATATTTTAATGAGGCATTGCATCTTAATATTAACTGTTTACAAGGTTTTATGACATGTTCGTACCCTAGTTGGTAAGGCGTTCTCAGAGAAAGACAGGCTTCCGAGATTAATTTATACGAGATTATACATTATTTCTGATCCAAGCTGTTTATTTATAAGGACTACAAGATCGTTATCACCATCCATTGTCGAGTTGTTTACACTATATTTCTCTGCTTCACTTGCCTTCGATGTCTGCTATACATTAATAAAGGTCTACTAGACTAGATCCTTAAGCACTTGACAGGGGAGACGCACTCAAATGTTCTTTCTGGTTTTGTCGTCACATGACATTGCGAGAGTTAAGTTTTAATTAAGCTCTTTCATACACACACACGCATACACGCATACACACACACAAATATATATATATATATATATATATATATATATATATATATATATATATATATATATGTACATTTAGGGAGCATATTTTTATTTAAACATGTTTTGTCAAATTTTATAGACATTTTGTTTCTTTTATTTTTGTAGTTTTTTTTTTTTTTTTCTAAGATTTGTCTCTTTTCTAAGACCTGAAGATGATCTTAGAAAAGGACAAAAGTACTTAAGTTAAAAAGATATGGCGCCTTCCTTGAGAGATTTTAACCTTAATATCACGGAACGAATTAGAAAATTTAAAAGCGTCGATAAAAATATTAGTAAACACAATTTGTCTACTGGATTCAACAAAACATACATATATATATATATATATATATATATATATATATATATATATAAATATATATATATATATATATATATATATACCCATACACATTAGGTGCGATGTGTAAATTTTCGTCATTTTATATTTTAATTTCGCACTTGAGCGTTGTTTTTGATTTTTAACTGCACAGTGTAGTATGATTATTTGGGCAACGTCTACAAGAAAAAGAGTATCAAGCTCCAATACGAACATTTCAGAATTCTGAGGACAGTAAACAGGATTCAGAATGAATTGGATGGATCTAAGGGTGTTTACGAGGGTGCCGTAATGGTGAGGTTATGGCCCCATTCATCCCTTCATAGGCCTCAGACTCAAAACGGAGACCTAGTGGAGGTAGTTCTGTCCTGGGTCACGAGTGCGGCTCTTGGAAAACTCTATGTCTGGCAACAGGACTCTGGACCATGCTGCACAAGCAGGAGAACCCAGTCATGACTGTCAGAAAATTTCTGCGACCACATCACCCCTTACAAGTGGCCACCTAACTCCCAAGTAATACCAAAGATGAACTGAAGGCATGGATTATAGCAGCATTTAGTAAACCGTTCAGAAGAGTTGTTTGTGATTCCGAAGTCGTCTGGAGACCATGTTTGAAGCCAATGGCGATTTTGCTGAATAAATTTACCATTTAGTATTTCAAGATATTTTTGTGTAATTTTGGTAAATATATAAAACTAGCAGGCTTCGCCCACTCGCTATCGCTTCGCAAAATAAAATATTTTCACTACTTAAAATATTTGAACCAAAAATTTTAAATGAACATTTCATTCATAAATTCGTTTGTTACAGTTAAGGAATGTTTTACAAATAGATGCCAACTTGTTGAAGGCCAAGTAAAATGCAAATTTCAAATACTTTTCTGCACTATATAAGACGATATTGCTAAACAGAACTATTTTTGATATGAAAATCAAAACAATTCTCGAATAAAAGAACACTATTGAACGACAGCTAAATTAATGAAATAAATTTATTTAAAAAAAAATCAATATGCAAATTAGTAAAACCTGAGGAGATATATCACCTAGAGGTAGATAATATATCATACAGATATTCAGCATTCAGAGTATGGATTACTCAGTGTGCACTTTACTCTTTTTGAGTAGTTACACATCTACTTATCTTTCAGTTGCGTCTCTGTCCTTGGACAGAGTGCGCTCAGGGGCTTCTCTGTCAAAGGACAGAGGGGCAACTGAGGAAAATTATACTGAAGAGGTGTCCAGCCTGGGGAACAGCTGCCCGAGGCCGCGCCCTCCCATTGCACTAGAAGGAGGGATCGGTGCTCGCTCCGAGGCCAGCGCAACCGAATTTTTGTATTACTGTCCCGGGTGTACGCGCTCGGGTCTCCACCTAAATATAGACCTTGTGTCACATCTCTTTCTATTAGTTTCAGAGTAACTACCGTGTATGGATTACTCCGTCAAAGACAGAGTCGCAACTGAGGAAAATTATGCTGAGAGGTACCGGTCCTGGGGAACAGTTGCCAGAGGTCGCGCCCACTCATTACCTGAGAGAGGGGGGTTAGTGCAACCGACGGTTGTGGTGGCTGAGGAAAATTTTTATTTCTGTTCCGGGCGGATGCGCTCGTATCCCCACCTAAAAATAGAACGTGTCACATCTCGTCCTAAAGGGTGGGGATAGAGTAAATACCGTGTATAAACTACTCCATCAAAGACAGAGTCCACATATATCCTGAGAGGTACCGGCCCTGGGGAAAGTCGCCAGAGGCCGCGCCCTCTCATTACACTAGAGAGAGAGATCGGTGCACGCACCGTGGACAGCGCAACCAGCGGTTACGGGGTCTCGAAAATGTTTGTTCCTAGCCCGGGTGTACGCGAACGGGCTCCCCAAATTATACCGAAATGTGTCACAAGCTGGCCTCGTGTGTGCCTGGGGTTGAGTAAATACTTACTCTAATGTAGTTTGTAAAACATTTTTTTATCATCTCTCAGTTGCGTCTTTGGGCAGAGTGCACGCAGGGACGACTCCGTCAAAGGACAAAGTTGAAACTGAGGAAAATTATATTGAGTGGTACCGGCCCTTGAGAACAGCTGTCTGAGGCCGCTCCCTCCCATTGCAGCAGAGTGAGAGAGAGAGAGATCTGTACATCGAGGTCACTGCAACCGACGGGGAATTTTTGTTCCTGTCCCGGGCGTACGTGCTCGGGTCCCTACCTAAAAACAGACCTTCTGTCACATCTCGTCCTAGTGGGGGTGGGTGGGGTCAGAATAAATACCGTGCATGAATTACCCCGTCAAAGGACAAAGTCGCAACTGAGGAAAATTATACTGAGAGGTACCGCCCCTGGAGAACAGCTGCCGCGACCTCTCATTGCACGAGAGAGAGAGAGAGAGAGAGAGAGAGAGAGAGAGAGAGGATCTGTGCAGAGGCTGCAGGCAATTTTTGTTCCTCGCCCGAGTGTATGAGTTCGGGCTCCCCACATTAAACCGACCTTGTGTCACAACCTGATCTCGTGGGGGGTTGAGTAAATAAAATTACTATAAAGCAGTAAAGACAGATCTTTATAAACTTTTATCAAGTATGGAGGCCCACAGGCGAAATATATACTATTTGAAAAACGGATCGTCTACTCATCTGCTAAAGATATCGTTTTATTGTTTTCAGTTCCTTCCATATATTTTCGTTAAAAGCTAAAGAGATTCTTGCGTCGCGTGTCTTGGGCAAGTAGACCGGACGGAGGCAATCATTCTCCAAAAGCTGATGACCAAAGCAAGCCTCCAATTTGGAAAATTTGTAGGCTTGCTTCGGTAAAAGGTGGGAGGCCATTGATTCAATCGGGGAAACTGTCCGTCGTGGCCGCTGACTTCAGTTTAGGAAGCACTCCACTTAGCGATGTCATGTTATCACTGCACTGGCTATATATATATATAGCTATGGTGGCCAATCTATTCTATTGTGTTAGATGACTGTTGAGCCGATAAGAATGTTCATGCGCCATTTCACAGGTCTTGTTTGTAATGAGGCTGCGGAGGGGGGGGGTCTACCCACTCCTCCTACATCGAAAATGTCTGGTCGTGGAACCGACCAGGTGGCAGGTAGTTCTGGCTTACATCGTACCATTAGCGTTCACTGTACTGATAAACGCCTTTCAAAAGCTAAGCAAAGTATTAAGAAATAGGAAAATTCGTTAGAAACAAAGAGTGCTAAAACTGTTACGTAATATCAATCCTCCTATATGGCAGTGAAGGTTGAAGAAGAGACTTGAAGCAACAGAAATTTGGTTCTACAGAAAGATGCTGAGAATACCATGCAGTTAATATGGGAGTAACGATGAAGTTTTTGAGAGAATGGAAACAAACGGATATTTATTTCTAACGCCAGACAGAGGCAGATGAAATTACTAGGTCACATAATGAGGAAAGAAGGCTCGGAAAATTTGACACTCACAGTACATAATGAAAATAAGAGGGAAAGAAGAAAAAACAGCATTAACCTACGTAGAGAGTTTGTTTAAATGGCTAGCAGAACAGAGAATAGGAAAAATAGCAAGAAGAAAAAAATTAGGGAGAGCTACAAAGGACAGGAAATTGTGGAGAGCTGTGGTCGTTTTGAAGGGTTATACAAAACATTGCTATCATTATTAATTGGGGTTTAATCTTACTCTCATGTTATTTATTTGGCTTTTTGACACTTACTAGTATTATTCATTTTTATCTAATCTTTCATCTTAAATATTTTGCTTTTTTATTCTTTATGGTAGAAAAAAGTTGAAATAATCTTAAGTGACCCAAATTTCGTAAATCTTTCTTTGTCTCGTGTTTCTTTGAATTTTGTCGCAGGTGACTTTATTTTTGCCCTCTACACTTACCGGCATCGTCTTGGAATACGAAATTGCGCTTAGAGCTATGTCACGTTGAAATACCGGTTCCCGTATAATCACCAAAGTTAAGCAACCTCGAGCCTGGTCAGTCCCACGATGGGTGACTGCTTAGGAATACCAGGTTCTGTAAGCTTGGATGTGTTAGTGTCATGGCTTACCTATATAGCACGTTGAAACAACGGTTCCCCAAAGTTAAGCAACCTCGAGCCTGGTCAGTATCTAGATGGGTGACTGCTTGGGAATACCAGGTATTGTGAGCTTGGATGTATGAGTGTCATGGCTTTCGTACACATCACGTTAAAACAACGGTTTCCCAAAGTTAAGCAACCTCGAGCCTAGTCAGTCCCCTGGTGGGTGACCGCATGGGAGTACAAGGATGGGTGACCGCTTGGGAATACGATGTGCTGTAAGCTTCGATGTGTGGGTGGAATGGCTTACAGCCATATCACGTTGAAACTTCGGTTCCCGTATGATAACCAAAGTTAAGCAAACTCGAACCTGGTCAATCCTACGATGGGTGACCACTTGTGAATATCAGAATGGGTGACCGCTTAGGAATACGATGTGATGTAAGCTTGGATGTGTGTTTGGAATGGCTTACGGCCATAACACGCTGAAACATCAGCTCTCGTATGATCACCAAAGTTAAGCAACGTCGAGCCCAGTTATTACCTAGGTGGGTGACTGCTTAGGAATACCAGTTCCTGTAAGCTTTGATGTGCCATTGCTTACGCCCATATCACGTTGAAACACCGGTTCCATTATGATCACCAAAGTTAAGCAATCTCGAGCCTAGTCTGTCTCTCGATGGGTGACCGCTTGTAAATACCAAGTGATCTAAGCTTGGATGTGTGGGTGCCGTGACTTACGGCCATATGGCATTGAAACACCGTTTCCCGTACGATTACCAATGATGATCCCTCTTGCTGTTGTGAAATCCTGATCCAGTTTTCGTCACTATAATCTAATCTCATGTGCTGGAGTCGGGCTGCCGGTTTCCTAGGAACTGATCTGCTTGACCCTCGTACGTCGAATTCGACGGGAGAGTCGACTATATATATATATATATATATATATATATATAAAAGTGCACATTGAAGTCAACACTCGGAGGCGACAGGCTGTTTCATGCTGGGCGCCGCCTGACGATTGCGTCCAGCATGAAACAGCCTGTCGCCTCTGAGTGTTTACTTCAATGTTCACGTTTATATTTATATTTACATACGCTCTATCTCTGATATTGAGCACTTTAGTTTACTGAAATTCTCCGAGGTTTTTATAACACTATTGGACTCTATTCTAATAAGAATGCATTTAGCTCTAAATTGAAATAATGATCCCTCTTCCTGTTGTGACCTCCTCATCCAGTTTTCCTCTCTACTGTTCCCTCTTTTTTAAACTTATTCACCGTTCTCTTGATGGTACTTGAATGGACTTTAAAGATGGAAGCCAGAGTATGAATATTGGTACCATTACCGAAGGCCTAAACGATCTTTTTTTCCTCTCAGCATTGCTCATTTGGGAAGACATAGTGGAGCTGAAACAAAACGATGTTAACCTGTTCTATTTGTGGCTGAATAACTCGGTGTTTTTCAGTGATTCTTACAACAAATTCCCTCAAGATGGCTAGATGTCTTAGAAAACCTGAAAAAAATAACTTAATTAGTTTAGTGTTATTTTTTTTTTTAGATATTAATCATTTTGAGGGATGAACAATTCTGCTGTTACACCATTTGGACACTTTTGCTGTTACCACCGGTACTTGCATAATGTTTTGACCCCAGCTTGGGGGTTTACTGTTTGCCTCTATTTGGGACCCTAACAGATGCGACCATTCCAGGTCAGAGTGGATCTAGCAACAACAACAATTAAAAGGTGGTTACACGCTCATTAAACCCACCCAACCAGAGGCCTTGCTGTCGGATGTAGTTAATTGTCCTATCCAGGACGGTCTTGTGGAGAATATTGTGGAAGAACTTCTTGGAGCATTAGAATTAACCGGGCAATTCCTTAGCAGTTTTGGCATCGTTTTATGTACAAATTCCATTTCCAAGGTCTGAAATGAACTTTAGATGTTCAAAGCATTCAGCCTACAGCCGTTCATTGTAATCACCAATCAGGTGCCTTGGTGTTTATCGTCATACACATAACGATGTGCGGGTGATGTGATGGATAGCCATCAGAATTGGAAGCAGGAGAGACGAGTTCCAATTCCAGTCGGGTTAGTTACAGTCACTTACTTGCAATTATCCTTGGGAAAGATATGGATCCAACTCTTCGACACCCAGCTATAGGTTAAATTATATGAATTGTATCACAAAAACCATTATTATCTTAAAATTATTACAATCAAAAATGTATTCTGGCAAAACGTTGATAAATAGTAACAAACTAAAAAATAAGAAGGAATTAAATAAAATGAAAGGGGAATTGCACTGCAATGAATTAATAAAAATTCTTCTTTTCTTCTTCTTCTTCTTTTCCTTCTTCTTCTTCTTCTTTTTCTTCTTCTTTTTCTTTTTTTCTTCTTGGTTTTCTTCTTCTTCTTCTTTTTCTTCTTCTTCTTTTTCTTCTTTTACTTTTTCTTTTCTTTTTCTTCTTCGGCTTTTCTTTTCTTCTTTTCCTTCTTCTTCTTCTTCTTTTTCTTCTTTTCTTTTTTTTCTTCTTGGTTTTCTTCTTCTTCTTTTTTTCTTCTTCTTTTCTTCTTTTACTTTTCTTTTCTTTTTCTTCTTCGGCTTTTCTTTTTCTTCTTTTCCTTCTTCTTCTTCTTCTTTTTCTTCTTCTTTTTCTTTTTTTCTTCTTGGTTTTCTTCTTCTTCTTCTTTTTCTTCTTCTTCTTTTTCTTCTTTTACTTTTTCTTTTCTTTTTCTTCTTCGGCTTTTCTTTTTCTTCTTTTCCTTCTTCTTCTTCTTCTTTTTCTTCTTCTTTTTCTTTTTTTCTTCTTGGTTTTCTTCTTCTTCTTCTTTTTCTTCTTCTTCTTTTTCTTCTTTTACTTTTCTTTTCTTTTCTTCTTCGGCTTTTCTTTTCTTCTTTTCCTTCTTCTTCTTCTTCTTTTCTTCTTCTTTTCTTTTTTTCTTCTTGGTTTCTTCTTCTTCTTCTTTCTTCTTCTTCTTTTCTTCTTTTACTTTTCTTTTCTTTTTCTTCTTCGGCTTTTCTTTTTCTTCTTCTTCTTCTTCTTCTATATGCTGTGTGACTTCAGGACGTTGGCGATCATAGTTCTTCATAATTTCCTGTTCTTTCTTTCTTTCTTTCTTTCTTTCTTTCTCTTTATAAAATTTATCAATTTGTTATCTCTCCAACACCGTGTCCGCCATCCATTTACTCAACCTCGCTAAGTGGGTTATGTTTTGCTTTCCTTTGTCCCTCTTGCCTTCAACCTGTACCGTGAGTATCAAACTTTCCAAGTCCTCATTCCACATAATGTACCCTAGATATTTTATTTATTTCTATTAATTAATATGAATTATATCAATAAAACTAGATGTATCTAAAAAAAGATGACATTCATACAATCTAAAAATCTATTCTCAGAAAACGTTGATAAACCTTAAAGAGCTAACCAATAAAAAGAAATTAAATAAAATGAGAAGGGAATTGCACTGCAAAAAATTAATAAAATTGTTCTTCTTCTTCTTCTTCTTCTTCTATGTGCATTCAGGACGTTGGCGATCATAGTCCTTCACAATTTCTTTCTCTTAAAAAAAATTGCCTTTTTCTCATCCCTTCAACATCATGTCCGCCATCCATTAACTCAAGCTCTCTATGTAGGTTATACTTTTCTTTCCTTTGTCCCTCTTGCCTTCAAACTGTCCTGTGACTATCAAACTTTCCAAGTTCTCTTTCCTTATAATGTACCATAGAAATTTCATTTATTTCTATTAATTAATATGAATTATGCAACTAAAGCCATTATTATCTAAAAAAAAGGAACATCCTTACAATATAAAAATGTAATATCGTTGATAAACCTTAAATAGCTAACCAATAAGAATGAATTAAATAAAATAAGAGGGGAATTGAACTGCAATAAATTAATAAAATTCTTCTTCTTCTTATTATTATTATTATTATTATTTTTTTTTTTCTTGTTCTTTTTTGCCTATATGCTGTGTGCATTCAGGAAGTTGGCGATCATAGTCCTTCACAATTTCCTGTTCTTTGTAGGTCTTAATAAATTTTGTCAATTTGTTATTTTTCTAACTCTATGTCGGCTAAGTGGTTTATTCCTTGCTTTCCTTTGTCCCTCTTGCCTTCAACCTGTCCTGTGTGTATCAGACTTTCCAAGTCCTCTTTCCTCGTAATGTTACTCAAATGCCCGGTCCAATGTTGTATCAGCATTCTTCCGTATAATCCCCATTGTTTCAACCCTGTTCTTGAAAAAAATTAGAATTCCTAACAAGAGTCATTATTATTTACATTATTCGGACTATTATACTCCTCTTTGTGTTATGGGATCTTACCCATAATAATAATAATAATAATAATGGACTATTCCATACTTAATAAATACTGCGCCTCAGGAGTAGGCAAGGAGGCAGTAGTTCAAGTCCTGAGCGACTGTTAGGTTGAACTCTCTGCCTTCGGGCGGAGAGGAACCTGAACAAGGCTACGCCGAGGGGCGGAGTCCCGTTCGGGGAAGTAAACCGGCCCTGAGCCCGTTTATACGGGTTCAATGGGCATATTTTTGGGCCGAGCCCACGGGCTCGGAGAACCCACAATAAATAACCGACCTTGTGTCACATATTGCCCCAGTCGGGGGGCGGAGACTGAATATCGGCAGTAGTTCAAGTTGAGTCAGTAGTTAAAGTCGAGTCAGAGGCAGTCCGAAACAGAGTCGCGTTCAGACAATTACTGCAAGACATTGGAATAGTGATACTGGTCGAGACTACGTTTTTCTCTCTACTAAACCTGATCGTTCGTACTAACACTTCTACTTCTTTGTATATATTCCTGTTTGTAATATATCTGTGTTATTCCATACCAGTGTTCGAGTTCTTCTTTATTGGTTCTACCTTGGACTATCACCGTGGTACAATGAACCGGACCATAACACTTTGCCACCATGTTTACATTTCTTTATAGTGCGCATAGTTAACCAGTAATAAGGTGTGCGAGAGAAAAGCCATAATAACAACAAAACATTGCAATATGAGCTCTAGTAAATACATATAATGATAACAGCAAAAATCGCAATATGAGCACTGGTAAAAAATGATTCTGATGACATTAGGTTTATAATACCCAGAAATTCATACACATATATCCTCAAGTACACATGGTACAGTGGATAAAAGCGTTTGTTAGATTCAGTGACAGGACCCAAAGAGTGCGAGTTAATACCCGGCAGTGGAGAACTTAGAGAGGGGAATTAACAGAAGATAACTGACATCCATTAAACGTGGAACTAGAACAGCCTACCCCAGTGAGCGAAATAAAGGGTTCAATTCGACATTCCTGCCACCTGAAGAAGTTTTAATAAATATGCCAACAGAGATGAGGACAACAGTTCGAATGATGTAAATAGTGTACATAAAACCTCATCTCAGAAATATAGGCAAACAAAATTTATATATATATATATATATATATATATATATATATATATATATATATATATATATTTTTGTCTTTCTCTCTATATATATATATATAAATTTTTGTCTATACATATATATATATATATATATATATTTTGTCTATATATATATATATATATATAATTTTGTCTATATATATATATATATATGTATATTTATGCAGCAATTTTTCATTGATGCATGTTTCATAAAAATAATATAGACAAGTTATGTCTATTTATTTTAAGTAAGTTCCTTTCATATTGTCTGATAAGCTTAATAACATTTTCATTGAAAGACAAAAGGAAATAACCATATTGATAATGTTTAAATCCAATCTACATTTACATAAGCCATTTTCAAAGATGACAATTACATTTCAATATATCAAATAATATACGGACGAAACAATAATGATAGTCTGTTTTTGTTGCATGAAAAATTTCAAAGCAACGACAAAATCGTGTATACGAGACGCGGAAGTGAAAATCGCATCGCAGCTCGTGACGTCATTATTACATTATTCGACATTACAACCAGCTGAAGAAGGCCGGAGCGTACAACAACCAAAAAGTTGTGATAAATATGGCGACAAAATCAGGACAATAGTCCGAATAATGTAAATAGTGTACATAAAACCTTATCTCAGATATATAGACAGATACTGAAGATTCATTACTGTTGGCCAAAATTTTAACAACAAAAGAAAGACTCTAGCAGACATAAAAGAAGACTGCAAGAACTCCTACAGAAGGTAGAGGAGGAAAGCGGGAAGGAAGGACGAAACCTCAATTGCAAGAAGACAAAATACATGGTTCTTAAGTGAATTTTGAATCAACTGCTATGTCTGCTACTAAGAAGCCTGGTTTAAAGTATCGTGTCAGAGAATTTCTCTCGCCTGAATCAATTCAATCATACATGGAATTAATTCTGGCAAGAAAGATTGAATATTGCTGCCACCTATGGTCTGGATTTTATAATAAATAAAAGAAAAACAAACCTGTAAACTTATAGTAGCAATAAGCACCTGCAATAGGTTTCTTCTGTCTGTCGACCGCAACGCTTGTCGCCAAATCACAGTTCAAACGATAGTCCATTGTAGCAGTCCAACAGGCAACGTAGAAACGACAAAATGGGGTCACAAATCCAACCTTCAATTCTCACCAGCAAAAACGTGAGTTCGTCCGCTTAACATTGCCCCCGTAGAGACTTACTTGACCTGCCACTGAGTCAGGTTGTGATACAACGTCAGTTTTTAACGTAGGGAGACCGAGTCTTTTCACTCGGGCAGCTGGTCCAAGCTGGTCTTAGCTGGTCATAGCTTGTCCAAACTGGTTAGAGCTGGTCTAAGCTAGTCATAGCTGGTTTTGGTTTGTCATAACTGGTCAGAGCCGGTCCGAGATAGTCGTAGCTAAGATACCACGAGCGCAGGGACGGATCCCTGTGCCAGGTAAGTATCAACCCTGCCCCCGTAAGCGAAAAACAACGGCTTTTTATTCACTGAGAGATTTTTCTGATTGGCCACGCCATTCAAGGTGGTGGGAAAGTAGCAGATTTTTGCTAACTATATTTTGGAATTTTCTTTCGGCAGATCCTACACAAAACATGAACTCTTTTTCGAGGTACATGATTATGTCTTTCACTATATATATCCCGATATTCTTGACAGACGTCTACAATTTTATCGATCCTGACCTGGCATCTCGGCTTCAGTCACTTTCCACCTATGTAACAGAAGTTTCTTTTGTCTTCTTATAATTATTTTCATGGCAATTATTTTGGTGAAATTTGCACCTCAGTCCCTCGACTCGATACGTTTCATCATTTTAATGTTGAAATATCTAGATACAACCGTAAGTTCTATGCTAATAGGTTCTTTTCTCGCCTGTGGAACTCTCTACCGGTGTATTGCTTCCCATATCATCTATGTTTGTCAAAAATTTAGCTTTTCATTTTTTGGTGGTAATTTCAAAGATAGTGTCTCTATATGGGAACGTGCATTTTTAAACTAGTTTTCCCTTATAAAGAGGATCTGATTTTAATATGATGATTTTAGTAATTAATAAATTAAGTCTTGTAAAACAGTTATGCGATAAAGAATTGTTGCGAGTTCGAGTAAATGGAAGAAGGTTTAGGGTAGACAAGAAAAATACAAAATTTATTTGAGCTGCAAAAGACATTTGAAGAGCTGCCATCGCATACGACTTGCAGGGACAGAGCACGAAGAAGAAGAAGAAGAAGAAGAAGAAGAAGAAGAAGATGAAAGAAGAAGAAGAAGAAGAAGAAGAAGAAGAAGTAGAAGAAGGATGAGTATGATGAGGATGAGGAGTATGAGGATGATGATGATGATGAGGAGGAGGAGGATGAGGATGATGATGATGATGAGGAGGAGGATGATGATGATGATGATGATGAGAATGAGAGGATGATGATGATGATGATGATGAAGATGAGAAGTAGGAGTAGGAGGAGGATTATGAGGAGGATAAGGGTGAGGATGAGGATGAGTAGGAGGATGATATTGATGGGGAGGATGTGGAGGGCGATGATGATGATGAGAAGAAGAAGAAGAATGATGAGTATGATGAGGATGAGGAGTATGAGAATGAGGATGGTGATGATGAGGAAGAGGAGAAAAAGGTGGAGGCAGGATGAGAATGATGATGTTGATGTGGAGGATGAGGAGGGCGATGATGATGATGAGAAGAAGAACAAAAAAAGAAGGATGAAGATGAGGAAGATGAGGAGTATGAGGAGGAGGATGATGATGAAGAGGAGAAGTAAGAGGAGGCGGAGGAGGATTATGAGGAAGATAAGGGTGAGGATGAGTAGGGCGATGATGATGATGAGAAGAAGAAGAAGAAGCAGGATGAGGAGGATGAGGAAGATAATTCAGAGAAGGAGGAGGATGAGTGTGCGGATGAGCAGGAGTAGGAGGATGATGTTGATGAGATGATTGAAGATGATGATGATGAGAAGAAGAAGAAGAAGAAGAAGAAGAAGAAGAAGAAGAAGAGGTCTATATGTAGTTGTACGAGTCCATGTCCTATTCTGGAGAGGTGTGTTCATCACAACAATAAAATATTTAGTGAGCCTGAGTAAATGAGGGATAAAAATAAGAAAATGTATTAAGAGCCACAAAGGAGAGGATGTTGTGGAGGGAGATGACCGCTTTCGTCCTGAACGAACACGGTACATAGAGGAAGAATTTTTCATTTAGAATTAAGTTTTGAATTACGTTCATGATGAAAATCTGATGGAATCACGGATGTCGCAATGTTTTTCAAGGCCAAACAAATTTCATCATACATACCGAAAATAGATTCATATTACTGCACACTACTGCAAATGGCCTAATGTGAAGAAAAATAGAAATCAATAAAAACCTGTCACTCAAGTGAGTCTAAAACTGACCGTATGTAGAAAGAAAGGAAACTAAAGAGTTTGTTTCAATTAATTTGCTCAAGGGTGCAGTTGCAACGTCATTACACTCATCTCAGGTCTGATGCAATATCGTACAATCGGTTGCATCACGGAATCCAGAATCGGACACTAGTCGGTGCTGAAACGTTATCAGTCTGAACCACTGACCAAAATCAGTATTTTCAAGATCAAAGAGCAGAAAAATGATTTCAGAAAGTGGGTCAACACAAAAACTTTTCAATTATTCCTTTTTTCGAAAAAAAAATCTTTGGATAAAACTTATTAACAAGAGAGTTCAGTAGATTTTATTATTACGCTTTGCCTTAGAACACTTATTAACGAGAGAGTTTTAGTAGATTTTATTATTACGCCTTGTCATAGAACACTTATTAACAAGAGAGTTCAGTAGATTTTATTATTACGCCTTGCCTTAGAACACTTATTAACGAGAGAGTTTTAGTAGATTTTATTATTACACTTTGCCTTAGAAAACTTATTTACGAGAGAGTTTAGTATATTTTATTATTACACCTTGTCATAGAACACTTATTAACAAAGAGAGTTCAGTTTTTATTAACAAACACTTATTAACGAGAGTTTTTAGTAGAGTTTATTATTACACTTTTAGATCACTTAGAAAAGAGTTCAAAATTTTTTTCGAGAGTTTAGAACATTTTTAACAAGAGAGTTTAGTACGCATTACACATAGAAAACTTATTTACAAAAGTTTAGTCAAAATTATTGTTATAAAATTTTCACGCTTTGCATTAGAACACTTATTAAATAGAGAGTTTTAGTAGATTTTATTATTACGACTTGCTCTTGAACACTTATTAACAAGAGAGTTCAAAATATTTTATTATTACGCTTTGCCTTAGAACACTTGTTAACGAGAGAGTTTTAGTAGATTTTATTATTACACTTTGCTCTTGAACACTTATTAGCCAGAGAATTTAATAGATTTTATATAGAAGTAACATGCAGTGTTTCAGACGGAGATAGGATTGAACTTGTTTCAATGATTATTTGCGTTTTGGAAAATAAAATGGTTCTTATTTATTGTAAGGCTCTGGACAAATGTTTAAAATGAAAGATGATGTCAACCGACGGACATTTTTGGGAGTCCCAGGCGGCAGAAATCATTTTGAAGAAAATAATTATGTAAGTATTTTTTTTGTTTTGTTTTCGTTTTTTCAAAAAAAGCGGGAAACAACATGACTGGAAAAAATAATAATAATAAAAGTAACAAAAAACATTTCTAGGGATAAACTAAAGAAAAAAAAGAGTTAGAAAAAGAATTAAAAACGACAAAAAAGATATAACGAAGACTTTCCCTAGAATAGAATTAGTTTCAGCCCATCTAGCAATGAGGGCAGACAAAAAAGGTTTGTGTTTTGGCTAGGCCGTTTGACACATTCTCGACGCATGACAAGCAGAAGAAAAAAGCAGAAGAAAAAAAGATGGAGGAAAAGAAGAAGAGAGGGCGAATGAAACCTAAAGGAAGAAGTAAAAAAATAATAGAAGAAAAAGGAGAAAGTAGAAGGAGGTGGTTAAAAGAAGAAAAAGTGAAAAAAAAAATATCAGAAGAAACATAAATAGAAGGAAAAAACTGAGATAAAGAAGAGGAAAAAATTAGAGGGAAAAATATAAATAAAAAAGAATGAAAAATAGAAGAGACATGGTAAAAGAAAAAAATTAGAGAAAGAAAATTATCAGAACGAAAGGAAGAAGAAAACAAGTAAAAGAATAAAATTGAGGAAGAAGAAAGAAACGTAGAGGGGGAATGAAAAGTTAAAGTAAGAAGGAAAATAATTGATAAGGACAAAGTAAAATTTCCTGGTTAAAAGAAGAAAAATGAAAGAAGAAGAAGAAAAATGAAAGAAGAAGAAGAATAAGAAGAAGAAAAAGAAAGTAGAAGACAAAGAAGGAGGAGGAGGAGAAGAAGAAAAATGACAGAAGAAGAAGAAGAAGAAGAAAAAAAATGAAAGAAGAAGAAGAAGGAGAAGAAGAAAAATGAAAGAAGAAAAACAAGAAGAAGAACAAGAAGAAAAATGGAAGAAGAAGGAGAAGGAGAAGATGAAGAAGGAGAAAAATGAAAGAAAAAGGAGAAGTAGAAGAAAAAATGAACGAAGAAGAAGAAGGAAAATAAGGAGAAGAAGAAGAAAAATGAAAAAAAAAATAAAGGAGGAGAAGAAGAAGAAGAAAAATGAAAGAAGAAGAAGAAGAAGGAAAATAAGGAGAAGAAGAAGAAAAATGAAAAAAGAAGAAGGAGGAGAAGAAGAAGAACAATGAAAGAAGAAGAAGAAGAAGAAGAAGAAGAAGAAGAAAAAGAAAAATGAAAGAAGAAGAAGAAGGAAAAAATGAAAGAAGGAGGAGGAGAAGGAGAAGAAGAAGAAGCTAGAAGAAGAGGAAGAAGGAGAAAAATGAAAGAAAAAGAAGAAGAACAACAAGAAGGAAAAAAAACTGGTAAATGATGTAAAAGAAGTAAAAATAATAAATTCGAGGAAGAAGAACAAACAGTGATGAAGAAAATTATAAGGACGTGGTAAAAAGTAAAAACAAGTAGAAGAAAAAGATTGGAAGAAGGAAAGAAAATGACGAAGAAGAAAAATTTAAAGGAATAAAATGGATGATAAACGATAAAATAGAAGAAACCTCATGGAAAGAAGAGGAAAATATACATAAAAAATTATCCGAAGAAAAGGAAGAAAAAAAGAAGAGGCATTGAGAGAAAATGAAGAAAAAGAGGAATAAGAAATAATAGAATAATAAAAAGAAGAACGAGAAAAAGAAAATAATATAAAGAAAGAAGAAGAGATTAAGAAGAAAAATTAGATAAGGAAGGAAAATATTCATAATACTAGAAGCAAATAAAAAGAGGAAATTGAAAAAGACAAAATAACAAAACGTGAAGAATTATGGGAAGGAAGATGTCTAAAAGAACTGGAAGAGCGAGAGGAGATAGAGAAAGAAAATATGTGTATAGGCATGAAGAAAAAGTGAAAGAAGAATAAGGAAGATAAAAAGGAGGAGAAGAAGAAGAGGTGGAACAGAAGAAGCAAAAGAAGAAGAAGGAGAAGAAGAAAAAGAAGAAGAAGAAGAAGAAGAAGAAGCAAAAGAAGAAGAAGAAGAAGAAGGAGAAGAAGAAGAAAGTCGATAATAAAGTTAAGCTAAAACTCTTACAGAATAACGTTTCTGTAAGAGTTTTGTTCCACCTCTTCTTCTTCCCCTCCTCCTTTTTATCCTCCTTAATCTTCTTTGACTTTTTCTCCATGTTCAAAATATTTATCTAATAATGAATCATCTTTATACTTTCTCATATTTACATACAAGTTACACACACACACACACACACACACACACACACACACACACACACACACAAGGTGGAATAGGTAAACTGTCGCCATATTTATTTTTAATTTCGCGCATGCGCGTTGTTTATTTTTGATTTTCTCTACTGCACAATATAGTAACTTCATCTGGTTGCCGTCAGTAAGAAGAGCAGCATGACGCAATTCACTCTGACAGAAATTTGGAAAAGGGATTCTGTACTGCTTGGTATTCTCGCCGAAATCTCCAATACAAGCATTTCAGTGTTTTTGAGTTTCAATATTACGACAGTGCAGAGAATTTTGAAAGAATTGGATGAGTCTAATAGAGATTACGAATGAATTGTAGCGCGGAAGAATCACTCTGATCGTTCTGATAAGAAAAGAACTCCCAAAATTGGCGAGGGCCTCAGACTCAACACTTGAGTAGGTAGTGTTGTCCTGGCTGAAGAGGATGGCTGCTGGGAGGCCCTATGCCTGGCAAAAGGATTTGCACCATTCAAGGCTGTCAAACAATTTCTGCGGCCACATCATCCCTTACATCTGGCCACCTAACCAGTCAAACTGCAATCTCGTTGATTGTGTGGCGCATTTGAGCAAGAGACCAACAAAACTCCTTGTAAGAACAAAGATTAACTTACGGCAAGGCTCGTGGCATCATTCAACAACTTAAACAAAGAGACCGTCCAGAAAAGATGCAGGAGATACCGAAGTAGTTTGGAGACCGTATTTGAAGCCAATGACGATTTTATTGAATAATAAATCAATTAATTTATAATATATATATATATATATATATATATATATATATATATATATATATATATATATATTTATCTATCTATCTGTATATATATATATATATATATATATATATATATATATATATATATAGATAGATATGTATGTACATTTGTAAAGGTACAATTACATAGAAATATATACACATTTTAAATACATGTATTAATTCTAATTGGCTGAACTGAAAAATTCCTAGTTTTTCATTATGCAATGCTGACTGTCTTCGATGAAGCATTGCCATAATTATTCATTTTTATTGACTTTCATCGTATTTCAGGCCCTTCTTTACAACTAGTCGAAACAATAAGCATAAATGTAATAACGCTACCATATCCGAATTTCTTGGATGAATTTTTGTTTATATTATTTATTCTTAGCTACTTCTTCCATATTTTCTACTCATACCATCTTATTTTTGCTGTTTTTTATACCTTGTAGCAACAGAATTGATAGTCTTCAAATATCCATGCTCTAGTCATGAGACATCTTCATTGTTATATTCACAACGTTTCGGCCGTTGTACAGGAAATGTTTTAAGTACAAAGAAAACCAGAAGACCACAAAAGTTATATAATAGAGATGAAGGAAAAATTGTTAGAATCTCAGGAGTCAATCCAAAATTAACAGCCAGACAAGTGAAGTATGAATGCAGTCTTAGCTGTGAGGTTTCAATTGATACAGTACGCATAGTATAAAACTAACTTGAATGTATACCAGCAAAAAATATCATTAACCATAAAATATTCAAATAAATGATCGAAGTGATGACGTGATCAAAAGAATATCTTACTAGGGATGTTGAGAAGCGGTGAAAAGGAATGTTTAGTGATAATTACAAATAGCGTTAACTTCTAATGCAAGAAATATATAATGAGAAAAAGAAAGAATATACATCTCAAAGAGGTACAAATGTGCTGGTGGACATGTAATCGTGTGGGGTTACATCAAAAGAGAGGGTAGAAGAAAATTGATGAAAGTTGATTGAAACCTAAGCAGCTAAGATAATATTAGTTTTCTATTGTCTAATCTCCTGCCAGACTATGAAGATAGAGAAAGTTTTCGGCATGACGTTGCTCCTTGCTACACATTACATGCAACAAAAAGGTTTCTTGTGGATAAAGATGTTTAACTTTTGGAATGTTGTCCAGCACAATGTCTTTATTTCAATATAACTGAAGCATTGTGGTAGAAATTGAAGAAACAAGTGGGCCAATGAAAACAAATCTGCAAGTGCTGTATCAAGAAGAATGGAAAAGCATTCCAAATGAGGAACTCTTGATTTGTTCCATTTAAAGAAATATCAAATTCTGGCAATTATTTGAGCCAATGGCAGCAACACTAAATATTAACTCCTTATAGTAATAATGGAACATGTATTAAGCCATAGAGATGGGATAAAAAAAATTAAACTAAATAAAAATAATAGATGGAAGAGTTAAACAATAATAATAAGATGGAATAAAACTAGAAAAAATAATAGTAATAATAAGAGTGTATTTTAATAAAAAAGCAACAATAATTAAATAAAACTAGTAATAAAATAATAGTAATAATGAAGAGTGTATAGAGCCAGTGTGTTGGGATAAAAAGCAAAAAAGATGGAATCAAACTAGTAATAAAATAATAGTAATAATGGAATAAAGAGTGTTGGGATAAAAAAAGCAACAATAATAAAGATGGAATAAAACTAGTAATAAAATAATAGTAATAATGAAGAGTGTATAGAGCCAGTGTGTTGGGATAAAAAGCAACAATAAAAATAGAATAAAACTAGTAATAAAATAATAGTAATAATAAGAGATGGAATAAAACTAGTAATAAAATAATAAAACTAGTAATAAAATGAAGAAGAGTGTATAGAGCCAGTGTGTTGGGATAAAAGCAACAATAATAAGATGGAATAAAACTAAATAAAAATAATAGTAATAATGAAAGAGTGTATAAGCCAGAGTGTGGGATAAAAAAGCAACAATAATAAAAGATAATAAAACAGTAATAAAATAATAGTAATAATGAAACTAGTGTATAGAGCCAGAGTGTGGGATAAAAAAGCAACAATAAATAAAACTAAATAAAATAATAGATGGAATAAAAAAGCTAATAAAGTAATAAAATAGTAATAAAATAATAGTAATAATGAAGAGTGTATAGAGCCAGTGTGTTGGGATAAAAAGCAACAATAATAAAGATGGAATAAAACTAGTAATAAAATAATAGTAATAATGAAGAGTGTATAGAGCCAGATGTTGGGATAAAAAAATAAAAATAATAAAGTGTATAGATGGAATAAAACTAATAATAAAATAAAACTAGTAATAAAATAATAGTAAGAGTGTATAGAGCCAGAGTGTGGGATAAAAAGTAATAAAAATGGAATAAAACAGTAATAAAATAATAGTAATAATGAAGATAAATAGAGCCAGAGTGTTTGTAAAAAAGCAACAATAATAAAGATGGAATAAAACTAGTAATAAAATAATAGTAATAATGAAGAGTGTATAGAGCCAGAATATATAAAAGAAACAATAATAAAAGATGGAATAAAACCAGTAATAAAATAATAGTAATAATGAAGAGTGGGATAAAAAGCAACAATAAGATAATAAAACTAGTAATAAAATAATAAAATGGAACAATAATAAAGATGGAAAAAACTAGTAATAAAATAATAGTAATAATGAAGAGTGTATAGAGCCAGTGTTGGGATAAAAAGCAACAATAATAAGATGGAATAAAACTAGTAATAAAATAATAGGATAGAGCCAGTGTGTTGGGAAAAAAAGCAACAATAATAAGATGGAATAAATCTAGTAATAAAATAATAGTAATAATGAAAAGTGTATAGAGCCAGTGTGTTGGGATAAAAAGCAACAATAATAAGATGGAATAAAACTAGTAATAAAATAATAATAATAATGAAAAAAGCAACAATAATAAATGATGGAATAAAACTAGTAATAAAATAATAGAATAATGAAGAGATAGAGCCAAGTGTGGGATAAAAAAAGCAACAATAATAAAAGATGGAATAAAACTAGTAATAAAATAATAGTAATAATGAAAAGTGTATAGAGCCATATAAAAGCCAATAATAAGATGGAATAAAACTAGTAATAAAATAAAAGCAATGAAGAGTGTATAGAGTTTTAGAATGTTGGGATAAAAAGCAACAATAATAAGATGGAATAAAACTAGTAATAAAATAATAAAATAAAAAGCAACAATAATAAAGATGGAATAAAACTAGTAATAAAATAATAGTAATAATGAAGAGTGTATAGAGCCAGAGTGTTGGATAAAAAGCAACAATAATAAAGATGAATAAAAACTAGTAATAAAATAATAGTAATAATGAAGTATAGAGCCAGAGTTTGGGATAAAAAGCAACAATAATAATAAAACTAGAATAAAGTAATAATAAGTGTATAGAGCCAGAAAAAAAAAAAGCAATAATAAGATGGAATAAAACTAGTAATAAAATAATAGTAATAATGAAGAGTGTATAGAGCCAGAGTGTTGGGATAAAAAGCAACAATAATAAGATGGAATAAAATAATAGTAAATAAAATAATAGTAATAAAACTAGTAATAAAAATAGAAGAATAGAAGAGTGTTGGGATAAAAAGCAACAATAATAAAATGGAATAAAACTAGTAATAAAATAATAGTAATAATGAAGAGTGTATAGAGCCAGAGTGTTGGGATAAAAAGCAACAATAATAAAGATGGAATAAAACTAGTAATAAAATAATAGTAATAATGAAGAGTGTATAGAGCCAGAGTGTGGGATAAAAAGCAACAATAATAAAGATGGAATAAAACTAGTAATAAAATAATAGTAATAATGAAGAGTGTATAGAGCCAGAGTGTTGGGATAAAAAGCAACAATAATAAGATGGAATAAAACTAGTAATAAAATAATAGTAATAATGAAGAGGTATAGAGCCAGAGTGTTGGGATAAAAAGCAACAATAATAAAATGGAATAAAACTAGTAATAAAATAATAGTAATAATGAAGAGTGTATAGAGCCAGTGTGTTGGGATAAAAAGCAACAATAATAAGATGGAATAAAACTAGTAATAAAATAATAGTAATAATGAAGAGTGTATAGAGCCAGAGTGTGGGATAAAAAGCAACAATAATAAAGATGGAATAAAACTAGTAATAAAATAATAGTAATAATGAAGAGTGTATAGAGCCAGAGTGTGGGATAAAAAGCAACAATAATAAAGATGAATAAAACTAGTAATAAAATAATAGGATAAAGAGCCAGAGCAACAATAATAAAGATGGAATAAAACTAGTAATAAAATAATAGTAAAAAGAGTAATAATAAAAAGTAATAAAGATGGAATAAAACTAGTAATAAAAATAATAGTAATAATGAAGAGTGTATAGAGCCAGAGTGTGGGATAAAAAGCAACAATAATAATAAAAAACTAGAATAAAATAATAGGAATAAAACCAGTGTGGGATAAAAGCAACAATAATAAGATGGAATAAAACTAGTAATAAAATAATAGTAATAATAATGAAGAGTATAGAGCCAGAGTGTGGGATAAAAAGCAACAATAATAAAGATGGAATAAAACTAGTAATAAAATAATAGTAATAATGAAGAGTGTATAGAGCCAGAGTGTGGGATAAAAAGCAACAATAATAAAGATGGAATAAAACTAGTAATAAAATAATAGTAATAATGAAGAGTGTATAGAGCCAAGAGTGGGATAAAAAAACACAATAATAAAGATGGAATAAAACTAGTAATAAAATAATAGTGATTATATAGAGCCAGAGTAATAAAAAGCAACAATAAATAAAGATGGAATAAAACAAATAAAATAATAGTAATAATGAAGAGTGTATGGGAATAAAACTAGTAATAAAATAATAGTAATAATGAAGAGTGTATAGAGCCAGAGTGTGGGATAAAAAGCAACAATAATAAAGATGGAATAAAACTAGTAATAAAATAATAGTAATAATGAAGAGTGTATAGAGCCAGAGTGTGGGATAAAAAGCAACAATAATAAAGATGGAATAAAACTAAAATAATAAAATAATAGTAATAATGAAGAGTAATAAAAAGATAATAAAACTAGTAATAAAATAATAGAAGAAGAGTGTATAGAGCCAAGTGTATAAAAGCAACAATAATAAAGATGGAATAAAACTAGTAATAAAATAATAGTAATAATGAAGAGTGTATAGAGCCAGAGTGTGGGATAAAAAAAGCAACAATAATAAAGATGGAATAAAACTAGTAATAAAATAATAGTAATAATGAAAAAAACAACAATAATAAAGATGGAAAAAAAACTAGTAATAAAATAATAGTGTATAGAGCCAGAGTGTGGGATAAAAAGCAACAATAATAAAGATGGAATAAATCTAGTAATAAAATAATAGTAATAATGAAGAGTATAATAAAAAACAACAATAATAAAGATGGAATAAATCTAGTAATAAAATAATAGTAATAATGAATGATAGAGCTGAGTGTATAAAAAGCAACAATAATAAAAGATGGAATAAAAAGTAACAAATAATAATAATGAAGAGTGTATAGAGCCAGAGTGTGGGATAAAAAGCAACAATAATAAAGATGGAATAAATCTAGTAATAAAATAATAGTAATAATGAAGAAGAGTGTATAGAGCCAGAGTGTGGGATAAAAAAAGCAACAATAATAAAGATGGAATAAATCTAGTAATAAAATAATAGTAATAATGAAGAGTGTATAGAGCCAGAGTATAAAAAGCAACAATAATAAAGATGGAATAAATCTAGTAATAAAATAATAGTAATAATGAAGAGTGTATAGAGCCAGAGTGTGGGATAAAAAGCAACAATAATAAAGATGGAATAAATCTAGTAATAAAATAATAGTAATAATGAAGAGTGTATAGAGCCAGAGTGTGGGATAAAAAGCAACAATAATAAAGATGGAATAAATCTAGTAATAAAATAATAATAATAATGAAGAGTGTATAGAGCCAGAGTGTGGGATAAAAAGCAACAATAATAAAGATGGAATAAATCTAGTAATAAAATAATAGTATTAATGAAGAGTATATTGAGCCAAATTATTGCGATAAAAAACCCGGAGGACCACAAAAGTGATTTGAATAAATGATTGTGAGGTTCTCGGGAAAGAATCCAAAATTAACAGCCAGATAAGTGAGGGATTAATACAGTTTAATCCACAAGGTTTCAGTTGATACAATACACAGAGTATAAAAAAAAAATGCTTGAACGGATACTAACAAAAAATATCATTAACTAAAAAAAATATAGGAATAAATGATTGATGTCAAAAAAATATCTAACACTAGAATCATGGCAATCATTTTTTTTAATAGAGTTCACACCAAGCAAAGCAGTAAAGCCACTAAGGCACAAGAAGTTACTGGGTGTGGAAGAATTAGAAAACAGAAACATTAAGAAGCGAGAACAATAGAAGAGTAATCAGACAGGCAGTAGACAGATCTTTGAAGATTAAAGTTAATTGAAAACATGGTGGCGGAATAGATTTCCACCAATCAACCGTTAGCATAGAATTTACGGTTACATCTGGCCGACTCAATTGTAAACTGATGAGCCCTCGTCGCTAGTCTAATACTGTGATCAAGTTAACAAAGTCTAGGTACCATGTGGAAGAGCCCATCCGAACAATTAACATGAAACTCTTTGTAGAAAAGGTACAGGGGGACAACCTTACAGCGGTGATAAAATGGCTGAGCCGAGGCGTTAGATCAGGACCAATAATACTGCAGATTCCTCTTTGAATTTTATCAAGGATCTCTAGATGTATAGCAGGAGTATCAGACCATATGTGGCAGTAATATTCTAAGCATGAACGAATGGTAGACTTATACATATGTAACACAGATTCTGGAGAGAAAAAGTGGACCAAATTTCTTCGCAGATGACCTAACAATGGCTTCAATATATTCTTTCCAATTCATGTCAGCTGAGCATGTTAGCCTGAGTCATTTTCCGGTGGTTTAACATCAGCCTTGCTGATAAAATACAGAAAGCGGTCTTTCAGATAATTAATAAAGAGCAGTTTAGGTTTGTAACAAAGATAGAGGTTTTGATGCTGAAGGAGTATGATGACTGAATGAGAGATAGCCAAGCAACGGCTGGAAATTGGTAGAAACAGTGTTCAATAAGTGTTCAATAAGCGTTCAATAGTGTTCAAATCCTTCAATAAGTGCTAAGTGTTCAATAAGTGTTCAAATCGTTCAATAAGTGTTCAATAAGCGTCCAATAAGTCTTCAGTAAATGTTCAAATCGTTCAATAAGTGATCAATAAGCGTATAGTAATGTTTAAATCATTCAATAAGTGATAATAAGTGTTCAAATCGTTCAATAAATCTTCAATAAGCGTCCAATAAGTGTTCAAATCGTTCAATAAGTGATCGATAAACGTTCAATAGTGTTTAAATCATTCAATAAGTGCTAATAAGTGTTCAGTAATTGTTCAATAAGTGTTCAACTCGTTCAATAAATGATCAATAAGCGTTCAGTAAGTATTCAAACCATTCAATAAGTGTTCAATAAGTGTTCAAATCGTTCAATAAATGTTCAATAATCGTTCAATACGTGTTCAAATACGTTCAATAAGCGTTCAATAATGTTCCAATCATTCAATAAGTGCTAAGTTTTCAGTAAGTGTTCAATAAGTTTTCAAATGATTCAATAAGTGTTCAGTAAGTGCTCAAAACGTTCAAAAAATGTTTGTTACTAATGAAAATGTTTAGGTGTAAAGAAACTGGATTATCACAAAAATTACGAAGGAGTTATCGAAGAAAGAAAGAAAGAAAGATTGTGAGATGGTAGCTAATCCCAAATTATCAGCTATGCTTAATAGTTAGGTTTCACTTGATACTGTATGCAGAGTATTATAAAACCCCCATCATGAACAGGCATATAGAAATATTGACTAAAATACCTTGGAATAGAAGAATGAAGTGATCAAAAGAACTTTTGTGATCAAAGCAAAAGTGGGTTACATTCTAATGCAAAAGAATTTCTATGAAACCTAGACGGAGGAGGAAGCAATGCAAAACACACCACAAAGATGGTAAAATTTGATGGTTAACAGATAATGGTGTGGGGTTGCAGAAAAAGCTAGGGTAAAAAAAAAAAAAGTTGCTCTAAACCTAAAGAGCGAAATCTCTGTTAGTTTACCCCGGTCTGTTCTTCCATTAAACTACGGAGATGGGGAAGTTTTCCAGCATGATGGTGGCTCTTGTCACACATCACGAAACATGTTATTGCCTGCTGTCGGCGTATATATACCTTTGCAAGATACCGTGTTATAAGCGAAATAAAATCACTTATTCTTATGTCTAAACAAGCGTAGACATGTATGAGCGCTTGTATATTGTGATGTTGCATGTTTGGGGCGGGGGGGGGTAATTTTGCTTATCCTGCACCGCAGTCTATTCAAAATGTCGGCGCCACTGAGCCATTAACAGTTTGAACCTTGGCCACCGCTTTATCGATGGTGGAGAAAAATGACGTAATGCCGAGTCACCGGTTAAACAGTGGTAGAGAAAAATGACGTAATGCCCAGCTACCGGTCGAATGGTAGGCAAACACTTGTAACTATTTTTATATCTACCGCGAGATATATCATACCAATTATTTGCAAATTTGGAATCAGGAGCTCAGGAAGAAGGGTTAAAATTGTTCAGGAACGTAGGGCTCATAGGATTAATTAATTTTTAATACGTGTTCGCCGTATACAATACCCAAGAGCCACTCGATATAGAGGGTTACAGGAGAAGTTTGTTGTGTCGGTCGTAAGGATAAGAATTAAGAATCGCAGTTTAAGAGGATATATGAGAAAGATACCGTTTGACTTGAAAAGTTTAAAATTGTAGTGGTCTGGAAAGCATCCACTTGGGAGCCGATTCTATGAAGTAGAGGTTCGTCAGTAGAAGCTTGTCGAGTGGATCTTACTTCTCATTAATAGATTACGAACGGAATGAGGGTGGTTAGCTTCAGTGTACACGGTGTGGCTCTGAAGGTTAAAGTTAGTGGAACTACAGACTGTATAACATCAGAACGTTTTTTATGGTAATATTGATAGTGAGAAGCTTGCAACGTTCATCTGTAGGAAAGGGGTTTGCAGAGTGAAAGATCATCCATTATCTATAAGGCTACGTAAAAATATGAAGGTTATAATTTCGTTAATAAATGATGTAACCGACCCCAGGAAAATCTCCTCTTAATGCGACGGCAATGGCTGATAGAACTCCCGTAGCACCATTTCATATGCAGACATCATCCGCTTAATTTTCTTTACATTTCTTGGCGTGTCAAGAAAAATGACTCCAAAATTTACGAGGAAAAAGCGACCCAAATAACAGCAAAGTAATTAAATCTATGTTTAATTTACCAGCGTCAACTTTGTTTATTTATTTGCGTCTTTGTCCGTTGTGTGTTTGTATATCTTGTCAAAACCTTAAATCGTGGGAAAGATGGCGCCGTCACTTTGGAAAAAAAAAGTTACCTCCCTTGGGTAGCTCAGGTTTCAGAGAAACATGCATCGTGCGTATTTATACCAGAACAAAGAAACACTATTATACTTACGTGCACACAATCTGAAGCCTACAAATATACATGGATGCAAAGCAATGCACAGAAGAAATGCACTTATACAGATCCTTTTTATTTAGAGTAGCAATTCTTAAGGGAGACGGACAATTCTCAACGTTTCTATCTTTGTGGAACATTTGAAATAGTTTTCATGTCTCGGGAACCCCTGCATAAAAAAAAATTGCTATATACCATTGTAGTTCACACCGTAAACATTAAATATGGACACCACGCATGCGTCCTGTAATCGATTGAGTCACTCAAGGATACACGAATCCTTCATGTACAGGTCAGTTCTCTAATTAGGGGAGGTTGTTTCACATTGATGGCATATAGACATGACTAAATGTTCACCCTATCATGATTATAATTTTAAATAAGACAAGGTTGAAGTCTTTATAATAATCAAGTATTTTTCAACAATCTGCCGCATGTGTATAGTAAAATAACAGAAATAAAATTAAACAAAAATTACTCCAAAAATTCCATAGGCTATTTATCACCATTTCACGCTGAATACCTAGAGACCGATTGCTTAACCCTTGTGTTCCGGGGCACAACGCTTTTAAAACACTGAGGAAGACAAAGAATTGACCAAGTTTTTTTTTTTTTAATTTTTTAGATTATACAAAACATTAAATTCTGAGCAAACGCAGGGTGACTCTTAAGATCTTTTTCTATGTGCCTTCATAACCTGAGTGATCATGGCTCTTCACAACTTCCTAACCTCAACGAGAAAAAACATCTTGCATTTAATGGAAAATGAGGTTAGTGATGTTTGGTTTCAGGTATATTTTACGGTATACGGAATTTTTCTAGGTTATTATCGAATTCTGTCGTTTTGATAAGAAATCGAAAGGCGAGACATAGGTTTAGTTTCTATGAAAGTCAAAAAAGATAGACATAAATTTAGTTTGCACGTCAACATAAAGGTATTTTTACGACTTATCAAGTATGTGCAGGTTATTTAAACCAAGAAACTAATTTTAGACTGTAAAAATTTATTTTGAGATAATAATGGTTTAGTGATATCAGTTTTATTAATTAACCCATAGCTGGGGGAGAAGAGGTGCATTCATAACATTCTCAAGGGTATTTGTGCGTAAATGGAACTCTGCTCTCCGATTAACAATTTATGCTTTATCCTTTCCACCACCGGCACATCCAAGCTAACAGCACCTTCTATGTGGACACCAGTCTAGACGCTGGATGTGGCCGTAAGACAAGTAGATATAGATTTGGTTTGCACACAAGTGAAAAAGGTAAACATAGATGTGGTTAGTACGAGAATCAAAAAAGTAGACAGAGATTTCATTTGTATGAGTGTAAAAATGGTAGACATCTATCTATCTATCTATCTATCTATCTATCTATGATTCTATCTATGATTCTATCTATCTATCTAGCTAACTCTGATTCTATGTATCTATATATGCTAACTCTGATTCTATCTATCTATCTATCTATCTATCTATCTATCTATCTATCTATCCCTTTCTGTTCATATCTATCTATCTATCTAGCTAGCTAGCTAGCTAGCTAGCTATGCTAACTCTGATTCTATCTATCTATCTATCTAGATCAATTGTTTTGCATTAACCGGGCTCCTATATGATAAAGAATGTCTGCAATATTTTTCCAGATGAAAAGAAGATCTGAGACACATAATTTTCGTTCTACAGAAGGATACTGAGAATCCCATGGAATGAACAGATGAGCAACGAGGAGGTTTTAAGAAAACTGGAGACAATACAGATGCTTATACTTAGAACCAGAAAAAAGACAACTCAAATTTCTATGGCTCATAATGAGGAAAGAGGGTTTGGAGAATTTGACACTCAAATAATTACCTCACCTAACGAGCTTGTGTGAATGAATAGCAGAAAAAGATTAAGAATGATAATGAAAAACAAAAACAAAACAAAAACAGGTTACTAAGAGGAAAGAAGTGAGAAAATTGTGGCGAGCCATGCACACCTCGCCCTGAAAGGACACGGTACATAGAAGACAGACGCAAACCTCTATTTCTTTATATCTTCTTTGTCAGGCTATATGCTAAATTGCCCGTCTGCTGTTCGTTACAAATCATTCAATGATATTGTCGCGTAATTAGAAGCTACAACGGACCATCCACAACCTAAAGCGTTCATAATAAGCATTGCCGTCGTCTGATATTTCACATTACTACAAATTTGTAGAAAGGAACCGAAATAAATTGACGGCATTATACTCAAATAGATCAGAATGATCTTTTAATTATATTATTTCAAAAAGGGAAGAAAATACTGGTTTGCTGAATTCATTTTATTAATATAAACATTAGAAAATGATTTAAATATTTTGCTCATTTTCAGCGACACGGAGCTATATCCAGAGCGGAATATTTGAGCGAACATTGTACAATGAAAAAATAACTTTAGAAAGTAAATGTTTTGCTGAAAATGTTGATTATACAGACATTTTAAGAGGTAGAACAACCCCTAATTTATTTTTCTCCGTCTGTGGTTCTGTTCCGTTGTTTGACGGTATATCAACCTCAATGGGTTATTTATTACTGGTAATATTTTTTCAAAAATATATTGTTGGTAATATTTTTTTCAAAATTGTATAGCTGGGAATATTTTTTTTTTATTTTCAAAAATGTATTAGTGGTTATATTTTTTTCTTCAACATTCATTGCTAGTAATAATATTTTACATAAAATATATTGCCGGTATTAAACTGTATATTTACACTTTCATAGCGTTTTTTTTTTTAACCCAGTTAGGGGGTTAAGTATTTACCCATAGATGAGGCCCTAACAGGTGCTACCACACTGGGTTGAGGGGGACCTCAGAACACCAGCAATTTAGAGGTCGTCCCACGCTTCTCAAAACGTCCTTGCTGTCGGATGTAGTTTATTGTCTTACTCAGGACGCTGATGCAGTTTACCGTCGTATCCAGGACCCGGATGCAGTTTATCGACTTATCCAGGACGCGGATGCAGTTTATCGTCTTAGCCAGGACGCGGATGCAGTTTATCATCTTATCCAGGAAGCGGATGCAGTTTATCGTCTTATCCAGGACGCGGATGCAGTTTATCGTTTTATCCAGGACGCGGATGCAGTTGATCGTCTTATCCAGGAAGCGGATGCAGTTTATCGTCTTTTCCAGGAAGCGGATGCAGTTTATCGTCTTATCCAGGAAGCGGATGCTGTTATTATATTATCCAGGACGCGGATGCAGTTTATCATCTTATCCAGGACCCGGATGCAGTTTATCGTCTTACCCATGACGCGGATGCTGTTTATCGTTTCATCCAGGAGGCGGATGCAGTTTATCATCTTATCCAGGAAGCGGATGCAGTTTATCATCTTATCCAGGACCCGGATGCAGTTTATCGTCTTAGCCATGACGCGGATGCATTTCATCGTCTTTTCCAGGACGCGGATGCAGTTTATCATCTTATCCAGGAAGCGGATGCTGTTTTTCATCTTATCCAGGAAGCGGATGCAGTTTGTCGTCTTATCCAGGAAGCGGATGCAGTTTATCGTCTTATCCAGGACGCGGATGCAGTTTCTTTTCTTTTCCAGGACGCGGATGCAGTTTATTGTCTTATCCAGGACGCGGATGCAGTTTATCGTCTTTTGCAAGCAACGAATGCAGTTTATCGTATTTTCTAGGACGCGGATGCAGTTTACCGTCGTATCCAGGACCCGGATGCAGTTTGTCGTCTTATCCAGGACGCGGATGCAGTTTATCGTTTTATCCAGGACCCGGATGCAGTTTATCGTCTTATCCAGGGCGCGGATGCAGTTTATCGTCTTATCCAGGACGCGGATTCAGTTTATAGTCTTATTCCGAAGCACCAGCTGACACGGCGGTCCATCTGTAAGACTTTTATTTGGTTTGATGGCTTCTTATTGCTGGGCGAAATTTTAACAGAACTTTCAGCAATTCTGTAAATAAATTTTTTGACATGAGGCAGAAAAACTTTGTCAACCTGAAGTGATAGTATGTTGCTATGTTAGAGAGCCTGGCATATATAAAAAAAAATCTATTGATGGAATCAGAGTCGATCACTCGCATCTACCTATCTATGTCAGGTTATGAGAGAAATATACAAATTAGGAACTTGAGACATGCAAAAAGATGTCAATTCTTCGTTCTGTGTAGATTTTCATTCCTTGCCAAAAATTCCTTCTTATTTTTCTTTATATTCTACTTCATTCTCTCTCTCTCTCTCTCTCTCTCTCACACACACACACACACACATATATATATATATATATATATATATATATATATATATATATATATATATATATATATGTGTGTGTGTGTTCTACACTTTCTATTTATTTCTCAATTTTTGTCTTTCACCGCCATTTAATGTGTTCGTTTTTAGCTTTTTTCAGAATTCCGTTTTCCGATTTAAATGTCTTTTTCGCTTTTCCCCCGCATTTCCCCCCTGTTTTTGCTTTAATCTACATTTATGTATGCAGTATTATCTTGATTGTTGTTTTTATTGATTGTAGCATGTGATTTTTTTTTATTTTTCTGTAATACAATCTTTTTACTTTCTTTCTTTCTTTCTTTCTTTCTTTCTATCTATCTTTCTTTCTTTCTCTTTCTTTCTTTCCTTCTTTCTTTCTTTCTTTCTTTCTTTCTTTCTCAAGTAGTTTGGCTTAATTCATAACTGTATCAGAATTTGTTTCTTTCTTTTTATCTATCTATCTATCTATCTATCTATCTATCTATCTATCTATCTATCTATCTATCTATCTATCTATCTCGGCCAGTTCATTATCTATCTATCTATCTATCTTGGCCAGTTCATAATCTATCTATCTATCTATCTATCTATCTATCTATCTATCTATCTATCTATCTATCTATCTATCTATCTAAATATATTCACATCAATCAATCTATCTATCTATCTATCTATCTATCTATCTATCTATCTATCGTGTAAATTCATTTTTTCTTTTTTATTGCTTCAGATTTTCTTTGTTTCTTTTATTCTTCCTTTCTTTCTTGTGTACTTTCATATATTTAATCGATAACAGATAACAGATTTTCTATCTATCTATCTATCTATCTATCTATCTATCTATCTATCTATCTCGGCCAGTTCATTATCTATCTATCTATCTATCTATCTATCTATCTATCTATCTATCTATCTATTTCTGTTCATACCTGTCTATCTATCTATCTATCTTGGAGATTATTTCTTTATATTTATTTATTTATAGTGTCATGGCCGTTCACAGTTCTCCATTATTTTAAATATTCTCTCGAACTATACAACAATTCTTCCACACCTCAGGAACGAATAGACTATTCGGGATGTGATAATTGTTAACTAACTAATTTGATTGACAAGTACAAAAGAGTTATAAATTAGACCCTCACTATGGGGCCTATGCTTGTGTCAGAAGTAAGCTATGATTAGTAAATAACGTATGCGTTTGACATGCAATCATCCACATCAAATTCAGCGCCGTGCTGGTAATATAATCGATATCGGCATCGAATGTGAAATCGAAGACACAGTTCGAATTTTAACATTCACTTAAGCATATCCTTAGAAAAAGTAACGGTCTGTCCTCTACCCTCAGCTATGGGTTAAACAGTAGAACTTATATCTAGATTTATTTTTTTAAAAACATTCAAAATATTTTTACAATTAGAAAATGTTTCAGCTTTAAATAACCTACAAGAAGGGGTGATAAACCGTAAAAAACAAACCAATCAATTAATCAATCAACATGATTCAGAACATGATTTATTCAGTTTTATTGATACTTGCTAGACTTTTTGAGCCTCTCTCAGTAATAAGAGGTTTGATAAAAAAAATTATCCGGATTTTTGTTATGGCAACGAAGCTAAATAGTGCTTGGCACAGATTGAAATTTTCTCAAGCAGAACATTCTTCTAGAATACTTTGAAGGAAAGTGTGTAGAGTTTTTTACTAAGGAAGTTCCAACAGTGACTATGGTCTGTGTAGCAGTTTTTGGCCAAGGACTACATTCCCCAGGTTCGACAACCACCATATTCCTCAGATTCCGCCCCTTGAGATTTCTTTTTTATCTCTTCAAAAATCGAATCCCCCCCTGAAAAGAACCAGATTTCATGACGCCGTGTAAATTCAAATGAATGCGAAGTGGCAGCTGTTCGCTATCCCAAAAATGGAGTTCCAGTAATGGTTCTACCAATGTAAACGAAGCTGGATGTGTGTGGCTTCGGAAGGGGTCTACTTCGAAGGAGATTAAATACCGAATTGATATGTGTTGTAGTTTTATTTTATAGCACCAGGCCCTATGCTTCACGCAATGTGTTATAGTGAACTGATTGCCCTAGCGATTTGAATGATGGTAATTATAACGGAAAAATGGTGTTTTATCACTGAAAACTTGCTCTATCCGGAGGTGTTATCATGCTCCCTCTTCCTGTTACTACAACTTTACAATTTTACAAGGAAAATAAATAGAAGGCATATGCTTTCAGGACGTATATTCTACTCTGTCATAGTTGTTATGCAGTCGCTTGTTCGTCCGTCCTGGGTATGACGATAAACTACATCCGGCAGCAACACCTATGATCGGAAGATTAGAGGCTTTGAAGCGCGTGGGATCACCTCATAACTGCTGTTTCTTCCAGGCCCACCCTGACCGGGGGTGGTTACAACTGTTAGGGTCCCAGCTATGGGTAAACAGTGAAATCTCAAACAAAAATCAACAGTGCAATTTTATAGCAAAATGACCAACAATAGATTTTTATTGCAAAATGACTAATCAATACAATACTGAGAAAGTATAAAAATATTTTGTATAATAAAAGTACCACCAGTACATTTTTTAGAAAAAAAATAATCAACTATAGATTATTGCATTGAAATTACCAGCAATGCATTAAAAATTATCAACAATGCATTTTCTCACCGACAAAATATATATCTAAAATTTATATACTTTTGTCCTGAATATACGTACAAAATATTTAGATTTCGGTATTAAATAACCCATAGAAGTGTTGATATGCTATAAACAAAATCAACCATCCACGTCCTGAGTATGGTCGATAAACTATATCCGCGTCCTGGGTAAGACGATAAACTACGTCTAACAGCAAGGACTCTGATCAGAAGGGTATGGGGAGAGTGAAACTCCCTTTTAATTGCTGGTGTTCCCAGGTCCACCCTGACCCGGGGTGGCAGCACGCGTTAGGGCCCCTGCTGTGGGCAAATAGTTAACCCTTAAACTGGGGTCAAAACACTATGAAAGTGTAAAAATAGTTTTTAATACCAGAAATACTTTGTAAAAATTATTACCAGCAATAAAATTTTGAAGAAAAATTATTACCAGCAATGTATTTTTGAAAAAAAAAACCAGCAATAAAAGTCTTGTCGGCATTAAATAACCCACTGAGGTTGAATGCCGTAAAACAAACCAAACCAAACCAAACCAATCAACCAACCATTTTAGGCTCGTCACTGGTGAAAATGCAATTTTTTTTATCATTTCATTGCAAGCAAGGCATCAAAGCCACTAAGAAGCCAGGGATTACTAAATGTGAGAAAATATGTAGAAAAAAAGAAAACTATATTAAGTGAGTAACATTTAAATATATACTTTTTAAGGGATAAGGGGTGTGTGCCTTATTCTTCCCAGAGGATAGGTTCGCAGTTTTGAACGGGTCATATTTCGACTATCACTTAAAAGTCATCGAGACAATATATATGAAATCAAGAAAAACATACTTATGCAAGCAAAATGTTTTAATTTCCTTGATCGAGTTAGGACGAGTTGGGAGCGAGAATTCTTCTCCCCAAGCAAGGCAATAAAGCCCCTAAGACGCAAGGAGTTGCTAAGTTTGAAAGAAATAAGAAAAAGAAAAAAAATTTGTAAAGACAGTGAACAATAAAAGAACAGGTATCAAGAAGATAACGATTGACATTGCATTTAAATTTTTGAACATCACAGTTAATTGAGAAGCAAGAAGGCGTCAGAGAGTTCCACATGCGAGAAGTGCGGGAGTTAAAAATTACTGTTTGTATAGAACTTATATTTACATCTACCCTACTGTAAAATGATGAGACGTCACCAGTGTAGTACTGCACTTAAATTCATAAAGTCTAGGTACCAAAGAGAATAGCTCATCAGATAAATTACCATGAATATATTTGTAGACAAGGAACAGAAAAGTTACGTTGGTTGGAATATGACTCAAGCCGACTCACTAGTTCATGGCCAATAACATTGTAGAATCTTCTTTGGATTTTATAAGAATCTCGAAATACACAACAGAAGTCCCAGACTACAGGGAGCAGCAGTACACGAAGCATGGATGAATAATTGACTTAGAAATATGTATATAAACATATAAATTATAGTTTATATATATATATATATATATATCAAAAAAACAAAAAATTACCTCAACATCTGAGGCCATTTTTTAGTATTTTTTTTTTTTTTTTGCTGTAAAAAAGACATATGCTCTGTTAAAATAAAAACTTCGAGCTCTCTGTGGATCAGTTTTAATAATTAATATTGCTAGGATCCACCCGGATTATATACCAACGTATCGATTACCTGTACTATATATAGGCACGGTGGAGCAGTGGTTAGCGGCTTGGATTGAGGAATCCAGTCGAATCCACTGCATTCACTTACGTGCTAATACCCTTGGGAAAGGTATGTATCCTCTTCATCTCCCTCCAGCTATGGGTAAAATAGCAGGACAGACTATATCTATAGCCTTGGATGGCAACTAGTCTAGGAGAAGGACAACTCTGAATTCAAAACCTGCGGAGGGTCGTTTGGGAACCTTGTGGCATGCAGTCGGTGCACCAGGTTTCTGTATTCGTCCCTCCACCACTAAAAACACATCTCATGTGCCGCTGTCGGGATGTTGGTTTCCTGGGGACTTATCGGCCTGACCCTCATACGTCGAACGCGACGGGAGAGTCGATTATATATATATATATATATATATGTGTTTGCGTGTAAAGGGACGAAGAATAAAGTTACCATGTTCAAAGCATTGCCTCAAACCAGGGCTCAATACCACAGTAGAGCAATAAATATTTATTATACATTAGAACATGTACGTAACTACTACAAAAGTACATTTTGTTTCGAAGTTTAAATGTCCTAATGTAACAGTGTATTATATATTTATATATATAATCTCTACCTATAATAGGTAGTATGTGTGTGCGCGTGTAAAGAATGCACGGCTGCAATTTTCGACGGATTGCACCAAAATTTACAAGTTAGCGAGAAGGCCAAGACCGATATTGCATTTCCCAACTCCCATCGATAGTGGAAATAATCGATTTTTTTTATGCTTCTATGGCAGTTTTCATGTAGTTTTCGGCCATTTTGTACTGGCCAGAGTGAGAGCCAATAGCTGGCTGCCACGAATAGGCAGGAAGATTCTATTGGCCAGCGTGAGAGCCAACAGCTGACTGACACGAATCTAAACTAGCATCGATAGCTGCATTCGTCACAAGTGGCAAAAATTTTAATCTGCATGGCACATTACTCCAATTGGCTCATTCGCTTGCTTAAACTCAACGTGGATTCTGATTCCGCAGAACTGGGTTGGGTGTGAAAAAGTATTTGTTGTTAACATTCTTTATTCATTCGGTTTTTTCGGGTTACGAGTCCTTTTTTAAAGCTGATCGTTTTGTGTTCATTTTGTTTAGTTCTTTTTCGTAACAGATTTAATGTTTAGTATAGAGCTTAGAAAAAATACACAGTGTGAGATAGGCAAGAAGTAAGGCATGTAGCAACATCAGCACGGCAAAGGGCACTCCTTTAAAGGCAAGGAAGGGCACAAATATTTTAATTCATGTGATAGCGATTGCTGTATGAGTCGTACGATTTTTGAATCAAGCACGGGCAACGCCGGGCCATGCTGCTGCAATATTGTCCAAATCGTGTAAAATCAAAATTGTCCAATGGAAGCCCGAGTATGAGTATTCGTACCATTACTGAAGATCTGAATGATGTTTTTCCTCTCACCACTTCTCTGTTGGGAAGACAGTTGGTCAGACACAAAACGATTTTACCATGTTCTATTTTCAGCTGAATAACTCAAAGGTTTTTTTAGTGATTCTTATGAAAAATGGTGTCAAGATGGCTAAACATCTTATCCGAATAACTGGGGAAAAGAAGCTCAATTAGTTTAGGTTTTTTTTTTTTTTCGATATTAAACATTTTGTGGGATGGACAATTATGCTGTTACAAGATTTGGACAATTTTAGCAAACTTTAATCTCCCAAAATTGAAATGCAATGGCAATCGCTTTCTACTGAATACTCTTTTCTCTTGCCATTCGTTATTAATGTTTCTGTCCCTAATTCATCCATATACTGTAATCACTTGTGTCTTAGTGGCTTTATCGCCTTGCCTGGGGTAAAAGAGATTTTTAAATATCAATTTCAATTCGGTGCCAGTATTCATTACACACTACAATCACATCGAATCTTATAACACCTGCTATTTCCAAGTAGGTCACTCATCAAAGTACTGACTCGGCTCGAGATTGCTTAACTTCGGTGATTGTTCGAGAGCCGGTGTTTCAACGTGATGTCCCTGCAAGCGTCAATAATATAGCTTACTGTATAATACGCCTTTCAAGTTATGGGTGTGTTCTTTCGCTAGAACAATTATCAATGTATAGTGAGTTCAATCCTTACTGGGTTCCCCGTACTTTCGGCCTTGTGCCACATCTGAGCTACGCTTAGAAAATCTTTTAGGAGCACCTCGACGTTAGCAAGCTTGTCTCGCTAGAACAATTACGACTAAGTAGTAAGTTCGATCCTCACTAGGTGCCCCCTACATTCGGCCTTGTGCCACATTTAAACTACGCTTGTAAAATCAATGGGGTACTACGAGGTGGTGAAATGGCTAGCAAACTTGTCTCGCTAGAACAATTAGGAATGAGTAGTGAGTTCGATCCTCACTGGTGCCCCATACTTTCGGCCTTGGGCCACAACTGAGCTAGGCTTGGCAAATAAAGGGTACCTCGATCTGGTGTAATGGTTAGCAAGCTTGTCTCGCTAGAGCAATTGCAACTAATTAGTGAGTTTGATTCTCACTGGGTGCCCCCCCCCCTACATTCGGCCTTGTGCCACATCTAAGCTACTCTTGGAAAATCAATGGGACACCTCGAGGTGGTGTAATGGCTAGCAAACTTGTCTCGCTAGAACAATTACGAATGAGTAGCGAGTTCGATCCTTACTGGGTGCCCCGTACTTTAGGCCTTGTGCTACATCTGGGCTACGCTTGGAAAATCACTATGAATGTGTTCTTAAACCATGGATTCTGTGATGAAGATGTTACGAAATTTTCTTTCAGCGTTGCCTTTGATGATGACGCACTATTGCTTATCAATTAGCCATGACTGATTAATTTTTCAATGAATATAGATAGATGGCAACGTGTGCGTAAGGTATCACTTATCGCTTTGAAAACTGGAAAAAGAAAAATATATTTAAAAAAAGTATGGGGTATTAATATAACTTTTATAATTACAATCTTTCTAAATGTTTAATGCCTAACTCTAAACGTTTAAAATTATAACTCACCTCCTTTGATATACTTCCTATCCTCTTATATACCTCTCCACTACTTTATCTTAGATTATGATTCTTAATTTTTTTCATATATATTACTAGTAATACTTTCAGATAAATTGTTTTACACCCATATTTATTCTACACGTTATACTGTCCGAGAATAGGTCAAAATTAGATTATAAAAGTCATATTAATGTCCTATAAAGTTTTAAATATTTTTCTACTTATATTTAATTTCTAAATCACCCGTCGAGGTGCAATTGAAATGCACCGAAACGAAGTTGCATCTTTGTAGTGAGTAAACTGTTTTTGTCTATATGATAAAATTATAATAAATAATTATTGCTCTACGATCAGTATCAAGCCCTCTTTTGGATTAATGCTGTGAAAGCTAGAATTTATATATTACTTTCGTTCTCACTGATATATATATATATATATATATATATATATATATATATATATATATTATGCATATATATATATATATATATATATATATATATATATATATATATATATATAATAATTATATATATATATATATATACATGGGAAAATATGATATATATGTACATTTTATATATCAGAGCAATACCGGAAAAATTGTAAAAAAAAAAAAAAAAAAATTAACGTTTCGTCACTGAGGACTTCATCGGACTTAAATTATGTTTGTGTTAAGGTAATTAACATAAATGTAAGAAAATACATATCTACTTTTATACGTATATAAATTACATCAACGGGAACATTATTTTTATCCGATGAAATATGTATGGACGAAACGCGTCACACGTGCACAAAATGTTTATACTTTGTCATTAATTTTCCTAATATATATATATATATATATATATATATATATATATATATATATATATACTAATTAATCGATCCGTTGTTATATAATCCGGGTGGATCCTAGTAAAATTAATTATTAAAATTGATCCATAGAGAGCTCGATGTATTTATTATAACAGTGAATATAGATTTTGTATAGCAAAAAAACAAAAATTACAACATGTGTGAGTCTATTTCAAGCCGCGTACAGAACGGCTTGAAATAGACTATCCAATGTTGAGGGAATTTTTGTTTTTTTTGCTGTAAAAATATTATATATATATATATATATATATATATATATATGAATTCATGAATCATTCATATAAAAAAACAAATATAGAGGTTAATGATTTAAATGGCGAGAATACATCTTCGCAAACAATTTCAATAAGTTACACTAACCCGAAACCTGTATATGAATGATACGATCCCTGTTTGTAAATTCCAGTTTCATAAGGGTTTTTTTAGTTTTTAAAAGCTTTAGTCTGTTCCTACAGACATCGTCAGGTATGGAAATAGATTTGTTCTTGTTTTTTACTTCTCGGTAATAAGAGGACAATGAAAATATAGATGTAATCCGAAAAAAATGCTATGAGAAATGTGTATTTGTTTTGGAACGTGCGGTCGCAACGCTGAGTTTGAATTTAAATTTTAAGGTTGTGCGTTTTTGTGCAATAAGGGTTGCAATCGATTTCAAATACAATAATAATGATTTGATATTCTCTCTCACACTCTCACTCTGTCTCTCTGTCTGTCCGTCTCTCTCTCTCTTTCTATATATATATATATATATATATATATATATATAAATATATTAGGATGTTTGGCCCAGTTTTATGGGGAAAATATGTTCACAATATTGGTTCATTTATCTCGAAGTTACGCCACAATTAATGGTCCTGTCTTCATTATCCATACATATATATATATATATATATATATATATATATATATATATATATATATATATATATATAGTTAGTTAGTTAGTTAGTTTTGAAAAAATAGGTAATCCGTATGGGTAAACCTAAGAGGATAAAATCCAGAGAGCTCAATGTAAATCCAGAGCAAATAATTTAAACATGGAACCTTAAAAGTGGTCTGTTTTTATTTAATTTATATATATATATATATATATATATATATATATATATATATATATATTAGTCAACCAAACACACACACACACACACTCACACACACACACACACATATATATATATATATATATAGTTTTAAAAACAAGGAATGTATTGATTTTAATTTTAAAAGTCTCTAAGGCCCTTTCAACCAACATCTCATCAGGAGACAATCGTTGGATAATTAATCAACGAAAAGAATATTAACGACAATGAAGAGCAAAAAGAGGGGGGGAACACACTAAAATAACAAACAAGTGTATATACTTGCAACGAGGGGAGGGGAAATAACGTGTAAATAAATTAGCGATGGACAATTAAAAAAAAATATCCCCCAACAGATTAAGAGACTTTACAAATTCTTTCTGCCGGCAGAGAGAAGGTTTCCTTAATCCGAAACAGACCGATTCCAAAATCTTCAAATGATTGTTGGAATCGGCTGTATGAATAATTTTAAACCACTCTTTGGCGCAGGCTATATTCTCAACTAAATGTTGAGCAATAGCCGATTCCATATTCATGGGTGAGGGGGAGACAGCATATTTTATCTATCTTACCAAGTCGCATTTTGGAACACGTACAGAAATGAAACTAAAATTCAGAAACGTCTGAATGTTACTTTTCTAAGGAGACTTATGACAGGATTAGACTTTCTGGTTCCCTTAGACCAAGGCTTTATGGTCTTCCTAAAGTTCATAAGAAGGACGTTCTATTGAGAGCAATACATTCAATGATTGGTTCATCCCAACATTCTTTGGCTCAATGGCTTCTGCAGGTCATACAACCGGTCCAAACATTTTTTGCTAAACATTGTATACCTGATTCGTTCACGTTTGTTGAACGCTTACAAGCCATACAGTCTTGCCCTGATACTGATTTTGTGTGTTCTTTTGATGTGTCCAGTCTGTTTACCAACGTACCATTAAAGGAAACTATTAATATCTGTGCAGACTTTTTATACAAAGGTAACATTACTCCACCTCCTTTTCCTAAGGATATATTTATAGAACTTATGATACTATGTACCAGTTCAGTGGAGTTTAGTTTGGATAATGTTATGTATAGTCAAGTTGATGGGGTCCAGATGGGCAGTCCCCTTGGCCCTGCATTGGCTGATATTTTTGTGGGCTACCACGAGATGTTACTTTTCGGCAAAGTGTCTAAACCGTTTGTTTATGTCAGGTATGTCGATGACACTTTTGCAACTTTTTCTAATGAAAGTGAGGCTGTTGAGTTCTTTAATGAGCTGAACTCCTTACACAATGGTTTGTCCTTCACTATGGAAGGAGAAGGACAACTGTCTGCCTTTTGGACGTTTTTGTTGAGCGCAGAGGTGGTGGTTTTTTTACAAGCATCTATCGTAAACCCACCTTTACGGGTCTCTATTTGAATTGGCGTTCATTTGCTCCTGCATCAAGGAAAATCAATCTTGTTAAAACCTTGGAGTATAGAGCGCTTAAAATTTGTCCTCCTATTAGATTGGACCGTGAATTTGAAAACATTAGGGAGATTTTCCTTAGTAACGGCTACCCGGGGGCCCTTATTAACTACATTATTAGTAAGAAGACTAAGGAATTTCATTCCCCTAAAGTCCAGGGGCCTTCTAAATGTCCGGTGTATTTGAAGATTCCCCGGATTGGGGATAGGGGTCAGGGCTTAATTAAGCAGGTTAGCAAGTCGGTTTCCGGTTGTTTCCCATCAGTTGCTTTACGTAGCATTTTTCGAACTAGGTCTGCGTTTCCGTCTTTTCGCAAGGATGTATTGCCCTACATCAAATTGAGTAATTTAGTATATGAGTTTAATTGCCAGTGTGCTGCTGGTTATGTGGGGCGTACAACCTTGCATTTAGAAACTAGAATCAATCAGCATGTACGTTCCAAAATACGACTTGGTAAGATAGATAAAATATGCTATCTTCCCCCCATGAATATGGAATCGGCTATTGCTCAACATTTAGTTGAGAATATAGCCTGCACCAAGTCGTTTAAAAAAGAGTGGTTTAAAATTATTCATACAGCCGATTCCAACAATCATTTGAAGATTTTGGAATCCGGTCTGCATAGATTAAGGAAACCTTCTCTCTGCCGGCAGAAAGATTTTGTAAAGTCTCTTAATCTGTTGGGGATATTTTTTAATTGTCCTCGCTAATTTATTTACACGTTATTTCCCCTCCTCGTTACAAGTATATACACTTGTTTGTTATTTTAGTGTGTTTCCCCCCTCTTTTGCTCTTCATTGTCGTTAATATTCTTTTTCGTTGATTAATTATCAACGATTGTCTCTTGATGAGATGTTGGTTGAAAGGGCCTTAGAGACTTTTAAAATTAAAATCAATACATTCCTTGTTTTTAAAAACTATATATAAATTTTGTACCTCTAAGCATTTGTGTATATATATATATATATATATATATATATATATAATAGAAATAAAATTTATTTGTTTAAACGTTAATTTTAATGTATATTCATATTTGAATAGATTCTTTGTTTTATTTATTTATTAAACAGAATATTTATTTACATCTACCGGCCTGTATATTCGAGAAATCTTGTTAGAGAAATATGCGCCATTCGGCAAGATTAGAACCTACGTATCCTAGTGGAAACAGTTATTATATATCTGATGTGCCTTGAGCTCACGCGAACATAGGACTTTGAAATCGTAAGTACCACGTTTGAACACATATCTTTACCGATTCTTCAGGCTAGTAGAAATAAATATACAGTTTAGTAAATAAATAAAATAAACAGAGCATCATTTGAAATACCTACGTGACGACACGCTTGACGCACATTTGCGAAGGATTTCCTGCGAAGGTTGTAGTCAAAGGAATTAAATAGGGGTAATCTGTTGACGCATGTTCCGGGAAGTAAGGTGGATGGCACAGTGTCTGCCATCCAAGTCTCCGTATGGTGTCTCTAGGCATTCCGTGTCACAAGAAGAAGAAGAGTAAACCCTGGTGATTAACCAATGCTGATTTCTGCTTTGAGTGCCTGTTGAAAAAATATACGGACTTCAGAAAACGGAAAACTTGTACAGATTTTGTATAACTAAATTTATTCTAATATCACGAGATTAATACAATATATCTTTGGACTCAACAATCAAAAGAAATGCTATAAATGGTGGCCTTTATCTTCCAGACATTTATTAGTACGACGAACTACTGATTGGGCAGCGTTGGGTAGAGTCTCCAGTGGGATTGCAACAAATGTATTTTCACATTCTTTTCTAAGAGACGGTTCTATGTCAGTTTTCTACGATACACGGCGTCCTTTAGGTTCCCCCCAAAGTAAAAGTGTTATCGCAATTTGCTCTTCATGAAGTGTCTATACTTTTTTATGAAACTCCGTATATATATATATATATATATATATATATATATATATATATATATATATATATTCCGATTTTTTTAATTTGTAGGTCTGATGAATTGGATCGTGATTACAATTCCAATGTAATAAAATATACCCATGGAATATTGGTGTTTGAGCCTTTTATATTATATTCTTACTCTGTCTTGGACATTGAGTTCTACCTGGATTCTATCCTCTTTCACACACACACACACACACACACACACACACACACACACATATATATATATATATATATATATATATATATATATATATGTATATTGACTACTAATATAATCAATCTCTCTGTGTGTGTGTATATATATATATATATATATATATATATATATATATATATATATATATATGTAAGCAAATGTAAATGGATATAGATCTGACAGAATGAAAATTTGAAAAACAAATAAAATAAATGCAATTATTTTGTTTAAAATGAATGAAATGTCGACGTCTGACGTTTCGGTTTAATAAACCTTCTTCAGGACAATATTCATTAAAAATACAATTCAGTTCAATTTGACAAAGACGATAGATTTTTTCAGTTATCTGTTTTGATAAGACTTGTTTTATGTCCATCGTCTTTGTCAAATTGAACTGAATTGTATTTTAATGAATATTGTCTTGAAGAAGGTTTATTAAACCGAAACGTCAGACGTCGACATTTATTCATTTTAAAAACATAATTGCATTTAAGATTTTTGGTTTGTTTTTTTTCAAATTTTTCTTCATATATATATATATATATATATATATATATATATATATATATATATATATATATATATATATATATATATATATCCCCTAAGTAAGCTACTAAAGACGTAAGTGGTTAAAGGAAAAAAGTTTTATAAAATTAAACTTGAATATTAACCTTATGACATTAATTTAGGTTATATGAAGAATGAAATACCAATTTAAAATTAAAAAGAGGAAAAAAAAGATGGTTTTAAAAAAAAAACTTTAAAATATATAGATAAAAGGATGTTATGGATTAATGGAAAGAGAGTTGGGGAGATCTTAGAGGAGGGAAAAGTTTATAAATTATAATTAATATAGGTAAAGACATTATGAAGAGGGTAATATAGAAATTAGAATTAGTTATATTGTCGACATTTGAACAGTTAGAGGGGGAGTGAATATTATGGAAATATGGAAGGTAATTAAGTTAAAACTGTATTATGAAAATTTGAATTTGTAAATATAAATATTTCTATGTATGTATGTATGTATATCTTTTTTATATACCCTTAGAAACGGTATTAATCCGTCTTCCCCCACCCCCAGCGATGGGAAAATAGCAGTAGAGTTAAGGTTCTATAGCCTTGGGTGGAAAAAGGTCTAGGAGACAGACAACTTTGAATTCGAAAACTGCGGGGATCGTCTGGTGACCTAGTCGCATAATGTGCACCAGTTGTCTGTATTCGGCTCTTCCCCACCCGCACAATGTGATTGGTTCTGCACAAGCCTTTTACCGCTATAAGCAAATGATATGTGCAGGAAGTATGGCTGTTTCATTCTAAAAAGCTAAGCTGCTTGACCCTCATGTGTCGAAAATTACATGAGAGTCCAGCATGTATAGGATTAGCCAAAAGGTTTTATTAATTAAATTCTCTACTTCATAATGGAAGGAAACTTTTGGCTCAACCCAATATTTAGATATTATAATATAAATTGTATTTTCTTTCTTTCTACTTATCTATCTACAGTCATCTGACAAAGATAAACTGAACTAGATAAAGAGAGAGAAAAAGAGAGAGAGAGAGAGAGAAAGAGAGAGAGGGGGAGGCGGGAGGAGAAACATAAATATATAGATAGCCAGACAGGCATGGACAAACTGTGATAGATAGATAGATAGATAGATAGATAGATAGATAGATACGTACGAAATGAATAGACTTGAATATATATATATATATATATATATATATATATATATATATATATATATATATATACACTTTGATAGTCAAAGGCCTCTCGTGAAGTTATTTTCACATCCCCATGTATCTGTAAATCAATACGCGTTTCTAGAATATGAAAGGCAGATTTCAAAAGTATTTTGGAAATCACCTGAGACTAATAAACCTTTAAAATGAAGAGAACTCCAATTTGATTCAGTGTACATGCACACACACATCGAAAATTCTATATATATATATATATATATATATATATATATATATATATATATATAAGTAATTAATTTTGTGGATTTTTATATATATATATATATATATATATATATATATATATATATATATATATATATATTTCATTCTGTATGTAATTACATATATTAACAAAGATATATATTTCTATAGATCGGTTTCATATTGTATATAAGAGGTTTTAATGTTATATTCATAAACGCAGTTTCTATGAATATAAAAACATATTTAAATGTACATATGAATATATTATACCTTTTAAATATACAATTTATAAACATTATTAATTGTACATTCATATATATTTATCGAGTAAACATTACTATATATCAGGTGCTTTTTAGACTCTGTGAACATTACACGCCCTTGAATGAGTTCTGAGGTGAGAAGATCGATAAACCGGTTTGGGTGCTTTTTTGTTAATTGTGTTTTGTGTTTCGACATTACCAATGCAGTTGTTTTGTTACACCTCTATCTTTTTTATTGTTTCCTCCTATTATTAAGAAAACAGAAAAGAAAAAAATGTTTCATTCCCAGCAATGTGAAGCGGTCTACGTTTCAAATTTACAACTTTCTTCTTCAGTCCAAACACAACCACCTGTTTCTGTCTGTCACCGGTATCAATGATACTGGAGTTCATAATCCTTGGCAAATCTCCGCTTATAGGCTTACGGCCACATCCCATTGAAAGACTGGTTCCGTAGGATCACCCCAGTTAAGCAACGTCGAGCCTGGTCATTACCTAGACGGGTGACCGCTTGCGAATACCAGGTGATGTAAGCTTGGATGTGTTGAAGGTGTAATGGCTTGCCACCTCATCACGTTGAAAGGCCGGTTCTCGTATAATCACCGAAGTTAAGCAACGTCGAGCCTGGTCAGTACCTAGATAGGTAACCGCTTGGGAATACCAGGTGCTGTAAGCTTGGATGTGTTGAAGGTGTAATGGCTTACGAGCTCATCATGTTGAAAGGCCGGTTCCCGTATAATCACCGAAGTTAAGCAACGTCGAGCTTGGCCCTGCCTACACGGGTGACCGCTTTTGAATACCAGATGCTGTAAGCTTGGATGTGTTGAAGGTGTAATAGCTTACGACCTCATCACTTTGAAAGGCCGGTTCCTGTATAATCGCCGAAGTTAAGCAACGTCGAGCCTGGTCATTATCTAGATGGGTGACTTCTTTGGAATAATAGGTGCTGTAAGCTTGAATGTCTGGGTAGTGTAATGTATACAATGACTCGGAATTGGAAATCGGGGAGCCGAGTTCGAATTCCAGTCAAGTTCTTTACGTTCACTTAAATAATCTTGTGAAAGGCATGAATCCATTCCCACCAGTTATTGGTTAATTACTATAACTTGTATGACTAAATCATTATCATCTCCAAAAAATAAAATAAAATTGTTTATAAAAAAATATTTAGATTTGGACATTAAATATCCTACAGAGGTGCTGATATACCGTAAAACAAAAACATCAACAAGTCTCCCCAGATTAAAAAAAAATCACCATGGGTACGGACTCAGAGTCTATATTAAGGACGGGTTTCCTTGTGACAGGGACACAAAAAAGCAATCACTCTAATCTCCTCTGCTTCCGCATGGCAATTATTTATAGTACCACATTCTTTCTGCTTTCTAAAGGACGAAGGGACAGTAATCCTAGATTGAATATCTAAGATGATTAATAAGATCGTCATGATTTACCCTCGGCTAGCCCCCATATCTGAGATGACTTCAATTTCCACCACAAAGAATAGTTACTTCACGCTAACAAAACCGATGAAGAAAGCAATGACTTTTCCATCGCCTATGAACTAACGAAAATCATAGATAAACCCATTCGGGACATCAGGCGGACCTTCTCGACCTATTTCTAAAATCCTGCCCAGACAAATGCTTAACAGAAGTTTTACCCCACATCAGACCATTCCCTAATTAGTGTCCAGACTGATGCCAACCCTGAGGCATAGAACGATTTTTAGTTACACGTAGCAAACTTGGACAGCTTTCGATCCTACCTTTTGGAAGATACCTTCTCAAAATTCTTCAAGCATGCTGCTTCCAAAATTGCTAGTTTCATCCCAGAAGGGATCCTTTCTGGAATGGAGTTTTCTTTTAGGTTCGTAGGGGCACCATGTGTACTAGAGTCGTGTGGTGTTTCTTGGGCAAGATAGCTTGACGGAGCCCAACCCCCTCCAGGCCGGATTTGAATTCAGAGTTTTTCCTTCTCCAACGCTATAGAACCCAGTCTGTCCTGCTATTTATCCATAGCTGGGGAGGGCGTCGAAGAAGAAGAAGATTCAAATCAAACACGTAAGTGAATGTAATGGATTCGAGTTGAATTCGAACTCGGCTCTCCGATTCCTCAATCCGAGCCGCTATCCATTATTCCACTGTGCCTTTGACTTATACTCTCAACAAAATTCCAGCAAAAGACAGTCAGCCCTGGTTCCCCACCGAATGCACTGCAGCTCACCGGAACCACTATCTGTCAGAAGGAGCGGTGTTGTGTGACCCTTGCTGCATTGAGAACCGCCCTACATTGCTGCAAAAAAAGGTTCAGAAAACGCAAAATGCTGCTACGCCTAAAGCTGTCCAGGTCAACATTGGAAAGAAATTGGATACCACGAATTGTGGAAGATCATCATCCATAAAAAAAAAAAACAGGGGTAAAACGGATGTGCTCACTATTATAAATGGCCCCGAGGTCACAGATTCATTGACAGGCAAGACAAAGCTCTTTGCCTCGATCTTTGCTTGAAACCCAACTTTACTTGACAAAGGCCAATCCCTACCCAACGTCACACATCTCACTTAGCATATTCTCAGAAATATTTTTATTATAAAGCGAGAAGTCTACAGACGCATCAAATGTCTTAAACTTTAAAAAATCACTAGCCCTGACAAAACTCCAGGGTTTGGCCTTCAAAATATCAACACGGAATTATCTCCGACACTAGCGAAGTTATTCATCTGCTCCTTAAATGAGAAATCCTTCCCAAGTCTGTAGAAAGTCATAGCGATTGCTGTTTTCCACACCCACATTTTATTCACCTGCGATTGGCTAATAAATTACTACTACCTTTGTATAGGACAATTTAACCATCGCAGTCATTCCTTTGAATCTTTTGGTTTTGAGCATATTTACCTATTCTGTTTAGTACAAGTGTAGTGATTGGTTAATTTTTAACCAATCACATATTTTTTAATGTAAGTTTTCCCGCGATACCGTGGGAGCCTGCCTTTATCCCTTAAAAGGGGCAACTTTTCGCAAGTCGCCAGTAAGATCCAGTAAGATTCCAGCCGTCAACACAAATCCACGATCTTGCTCAACGCACACACACACACACACACAACACAGAATTTCGTAACTACAAACTTATATTTTCTCTCTGTAAGCAGAATCAACCAGAACTTTTTTGATTCAAACCAATTTATTCACAACACATTTCAAGCAATTGTATTCTTAGTGTTATTCATTCTTCACATGCAAACTTTGCTCTAGAAATTATATCGCAACATTTATCTCGTAAGAGAACTTTCTTCAAACAATTAATTACAAATCAATCTACAGTTAAAGGGGAACAACTTCTTTCTTTTTAATCTACTTTGTGAATAACAAACTATTTCACGTTTGTTGTCTTTTATTCAAATTTAACAAATTGGAGTTGTTGTTATTATTACATGAATCCGGTACGTTGGAAGTATCGTTAATATAAACGTAATGCCGACACAACTGCTGACGCTAGAAAGTGTATGCTCGTTCTTTAGGCGAGAGATCTTTCCCCTCCCAGGATAGAGACACCAGCCTCTTCAGTACCGATAGTAAGCTTTTCGAGGCTCTAATCAACAAAAAGGTCGTAGAGCCCTTAGAAAAGAACAACCAAATCAGCGACAAGCAGTAAGTGTTTCGATCGGTTCGATCCACTGCTGACGTCTTAACTACCATTATTCACAGAATTAGTGATGCGCTTGACACATAAACACACCTCGTGGACCATAGCATTAGATATCTCGAAGGCCTTTGGCAGGGTTTGGCGGAAAGGTTTGTTACACAAGCTCTCCAGCTATGGAATCACTGGAAGGGTCTTCTCGAGTAAAAATATATTCTGTCTATTACAGCATTTGCTTAGATATTTGTGTTTATATAAATAATGTATAGCAATAAAAGATATATTAAAATAATTCTCGGACATGGTTCATCTCGCAGTGTGTGACGTCATTTATCTACGTTTAGATATGCTTCGAAAAGATATGATCAGATTTCTAAGCATATTTAGTTATTATGTATTTGTATGAAAAGTATGTTTATTCATTAATTGGAAATGCAATAAATTAAAACTTTACGAATATTTCTTTCCCCAGTGTATATATATATATATATATATATATATATATGAATTAATAAAAATTAATCCAAATAAATAAATAAATGAACAAATTGCCCCCGCTAAAATAACCGTCAAAACTAATAAATATAAATAAGCAAAAATAATCTAGCTAAATAAATAAATTAAAAAACTGATGTCAATGTCGGACATTAAAGTATCAACCTCACAACTAGATTGTTGCGTTATTTACTATTATTTCCAAGTTCCTAACGTTTTGTATGTCGAACCTAATTTAGGACCGACTTAGTGAAATACAAGCCTCCACTGTGAAAGCTACTCTACGACAATATATATATATATATATATATATATATATATATATATATATATATATATATATAAAAAGACAATGTCCGAGAAATTTTCATAGAAATCGGCCACAAAGTCGCGTTCGGTAGGCAAGGTCGAATTTGCTGCAACCCTTGCCTACCGAACGCTCCTTTGTGGCCGAACGCCCTTTGTGGCCGATCGCTAAGGCACGTCAGCGTAAATGACGGTTCCGTATAGGATGCAGGTTCGAATCATGTCAAAGGACGAATATTTTTCATGAAAATTTCTCGACATTCAAACCGGTAAATGTTATTTAATACTGTTTATTATAAACAGAGCATTTACTTAAATACTTGTATCTATAAAAAAAGAACGTTAAACATAAAAATGTCTTTAATAAATAAATTGTCGGACTTTGTCCATTTCTTAATATATATATATATATATATATATATATATATATATATATATATATATATATACGTATGTATATGACGATAGATAGATAGTAATTTAAATATAATGAAATGGCCAAGCCAGATTCAAAATTTAAACGCAATCGAGAATCTGTGACGTTATTTGGAAATTTAAATCCAATCGATAGCTTCACAAAGCATCTCGAATCTGAAGACCATATGCGAAAAAGAATGGAACAAAATACCAACTAAAATTTGCGAATCATTAACTGCGACCTACAAGAAATGGTTTTTCTACAAAGTATTAAATGAAGATTATGTATTCTTTTTTGTATTGTACGAATACTTTTTTCACCTGTTAAAATGCATAAATAGAATTTATTTCTATTAAATCATTTTTTTTCTGTTTTCTATGCATATTAATTATTATGTATTTGTTTACAGTCAACTATATGAAAAATATGTTTATTCATTAGTTGGGAATACAATAAATTAAAAATTTGGATGTGTACGAATATTTGTTTTCCCCACTATATATATATATATATATATATATATATAAGACCGAAGTGTACTACGGCCGAAACATTGTGATAAACATGGCGACAAGATGAGGACAATAGTCAGAATAATGTAAATAGTATATATATATATATATATATATATATATATATATATATATATATATGTCACACAAAATGACGCATTTATTGGTTGGGTTGTTGATCCGGTCGTTGACTTATTCCTGATTCTTTTTCTTTTCCGATAATTTTTCTTTCAATATAGCCATTAAAATGGATAAATTGGATTTATTTCTATTAAATAAATTTTATATCTATTTTCTATGAATAATTAGTTATGAAAAGTACGTTTATTCATTAGTTAGAAATACAAAACATTAAAAATTTTTATGTGCAAGAGTAACTACCCCAATATATAAAGCCCATTAAATATTTTAAATCAATAAATGCATAAACGATTTATCAGCATAAAATAAAATTATAATTACATTAATAAATTCAACTTCAACAACATTATCTTACTTAGGTTTATTAGGCAATAAATGACATCAGTTAGTGTATTCCATTTACGTTTCCTTTCAATGTTGGCTTTCAAAATATTTTAGTGTGCTCTCAAATTCAAAATTTGTAAAATGAACCATATATTTCATCCGCTTTACTTCTTTTTATAAATAAAAGTTGCAAATTAAAAATCTTACATTTACCATAATGAAGTCCTTCAGGGTACATTTCCTTTGTCTCTCTCTCTCTATCTATCTATCTATCTATCTGTCTATATATATATATATATATATATATATATATATATATATATATATATATATATATACACACACATATATATATATATATATATATATATATATATATATATATATATATATAAAGCACGCTGTAGTAATGGATAGTGGCTTGATAACACTTGGACAATTTTTGCTGTTACACCTAGTATATATTATTGTTATGAATGGGACAATATCTATTCATCTATCTATCTATCTATCTATCTATCTATCTATCTATTCTATCTATCTTTGTAGATTGGCTTATTATCTGAGGCAAGTGAGTATTTATCCCCGCTACCTCTCTGTTCATATCTATCTCAAATAAATCCGTGTCATCTATCTATCTATATCTGTCTTTTCAAATCTCAAATAAATCCGTTCATCTATATCTATCTATCTATCTATCTATCTATCTATCTATCTGTCTTTGTCTGTTCATATCTATCTGTCTCAAATAAGTCCGTGTATATATATATATATATATATATAGATATATATCAGTCTGTTCATATCTAGCTATCGCAAAATAAGTTCGCGTTTATCTATCTATCTATCTATCTATCTATCTATCTATCTATCTATCTATCTGTCTATATTGTCTGTTCATATCTATCTGTCTCAAATAAGTCCGTGTATATATATATGAATATATATATCAGTCTGTTCATATTTAGCTATCGCAAATAAGTTCGCGTTTATCTATCTATCTATCTATCTATCTATCTATCTATCTATCTATCTTTGTCTGTTCATATCTATCTGTCTCAAATAAGTCCGTGTATATATATATAGATATATATATCAGTCTGTTCATATCTAGCTATCGCAAATAAGTTCGCGTTTATCTATCTATCTATCTATCTATCTATCTATCTATCTATCTATGTCCGTGTTTGCTAAATAAGTTCAGTGTACTTTTTTTTCAGGAAAAAGTAATGCCGTGTTCATGATCAGATGGATATCAAGGAAATCTTTACCGATTAGATACGCTTATGTTCGAAATATTGTTTAGAAACAACGAAAAGAGTTAGTTAATATCAGAACACCAATATGGCAGAGAAGGATGGACTATCTCCTTTCAGATAAAGAACACTGACTGGAAACAACAGAAGAATGCTGAGAATACCACAGAAAGACCCTTACACAGGATATGGTACAAATACCTCCCAGAAATACCTACCACATAATGGTGAGACATTAGCTAGATGAAGACCGTATTGCTTCTAATGTCTTGCCAATATATATACGAGGCAAAAAATCTTGTCCAGTCAGTCTTTTTAGGCGTAATACTACCCATTCATTACTTAAAATGATAATGTAAATTTAAATTGAATATATTTAACATAAATTTATTGTATTAAATTTATTCACGTATAAGTTGTAAAAGAAAAATCTCTACATTTAATTTAAGGAAGTCTCTCAGGTCAGGAAACGCGTTGGTAAAGAAATGTTTTGCATACTCCCTCTCTCTCTCTCCCTCTCTCTCTCTCTATATATATATATATATATGTGTGTGTAAAAATAATAAAAAATACTATATATATATATATATATATATATATATATATATATATATATATATATATATTTATGAATAAAAAATTGTCATTTTATTTATAAATATTGTCTTCTACTGGTTAAATCGAGAAATTTTCATATTTACATATATATATATATGTATATATTCATCTATCCTAATGAAGTCTCATGTCAGAGGACGCGGGGTAAAGAAATGTTTTATTTTTTCTCTCTCTCTCTCTCTATATATATATATATATATATATATATATATATATATATATATATATATATATATAGAGAGAGAGAGAGATAGATAGATAGATAGATAGATAGATAGATAGATAAGGAAAAAATTCTCGGTTGTGTCTCTCTATTTATGCTTACAATTATCAATTCATTACTTCAATGCTTCCCTAATTTTCCATACCCTCTCTCTATGTGACATTTTTAAAAGAACTTGACCATCCGGTCACCTTTCTTTTCTCCCCAGTTTTCTTTCCTTGGCCCCTAAATATCAGTCCGATAATTTTGGTCTGAAGAGATTTATAAGATATATTTATATGAAATGAATCTTTATGTTTTTTTTCTTAATTATCGGCCTTTATATATATATAAACATAATATATATATATATATATATATATATATATATATATATATGTTAAGACATTTAATGCTTATACATTCTTTTATAGATACAAATATTTAAGTAAATGCTCTGTTTATAAGAAACAGTATTAAACAACATTTACCGGTCTGAATGTGGGAGAAATTTTCATAAAAAATATTCGTCCTCCGACAAGAATCGAACCTGTATCCTATACGGACCCGCCATATAGCCTGACGTGCCTTTAACCGATTTGGCCACAGAGGAGCGTTCGTTTAGCAAGGTCGATTTTACTGTCTTTAAACTTCAATCATCCATTCATATCTGCTCATAGCGTATCCAAATGTAAACAAATGACGTCACACATTCAGGCTGGTAAATGTTGTTTAATACTGTTTATAAGAAACACATGTTATTATTAACCCGTTTGTTATTAATCAAAGAATGCTGCTTTGATAATCTTCAAGCATTTTCTTTCTGATAAATGATTAAAATCCTGACTAATTTTTGCAAGAGGTTTACCAGATCATCAATATCTGAATTAGCTGTTGGTTCTCAAGAACATGTTTGTAGGAAAATTTAAATCAATTTCTAGATGGAGTTTATTATCGACTGGCTCTGCTAAGACTTGAAACACAAGATAGTCTTATCATTTTTTAAAAAAATTATATAAATTTATTGAAACAAAACAAGAAAAATATGGTGTCATCCTTGCGCAGGGGCCATAGTAATCTTTTCTGTATCGTTCCAATTTTAGTATATGTACTGCCGAAGCAAGTACATATGGTTTATTATAAGCAGAGCTTTTACTTAAATATTTGTATCTATAAAAAGAATGTATAAACATAAAAATGTCTTTAAAATGATTTCATTATATATATATATATATGTGTGTGTGTTCATTGCATTTATCCATATATGTATTGGAATGTATAATTTTGGTAGATTGTCGTAATTAATACAGTTGAAAGAAAACCCTTTACTTGAACCATGAGTGTCAATTCGAGGTGACTGCATTCGAGGTTTAGACACGACGCCGGAAATCCGGCATTTAGTTTTCACATTTTTCGGTTCGAATTTGTTACATCGGGCTGTTAGCATCCTCTGTGTTAACCTTTCATCCTGAATTCCCTCTGCACAACCTTTGAGATAAAACATGAAAATTATTCTTAGATAATCCTTATATACACTTCAGGAAAATATGTTCTTGATACGGTAGAATTTACATCAGTAAGAAAAGTAAAATAAAAGAAAAAAAAATAGATGATTCTTTAAAAGAAAAGAAAATACATCTGTAAAATTGAAAATGTTTACGCAATAACATATGTTTCCTTTCATGAAAATAAACTCCAGAAAATAAATTGAAGTTATTTGAAATTTAATATGATCTACGTTCTTTATTAATCATCTTGGAAATTTTCTTCATCTCATTTCTCCTATTCAGTCGTAATATTACCGGTCGAATTTTTTGACATTTTTTTTCTTATTAAAGTTCACCAAAAGAACAGGTTTACTCAATGAGGTGTGTGATATGAATTCAAGTGGAGGTGGAATGGAGTGGTGATGATGAGAATAAAGAGGATAGATAAAGTCTAACCCCATGACTTGATGTGACTAGGACTGTAGCGTTCAATCAAGCATAAACGCGCTAGTTCACAAAATAGCAGTTCTTTCGACTACAAGTGGTTTCCGGTACGTCTCATATTAGCGGCCGGAGAGGATAGCAGGTGAGGCGTAAAAGACGTAAAAAAAAAACTGTTGGTAAATCATTGATTGTCGAAAGACAATCAATGATTTAGCAACAGTTTTAAAACAATCATATGCCAGAAATAAATATGATTTCAAAATTTAAAGTATTATTATGGATTATTTGTAATTGCATGCATAAATCCTAGTATAAATAGTTATAAATAATTATTCACCAATTTTATCATTGTGATATTTTTGCATTATATCAATTATTAAGAATATAATAACTAGGGTCATCAAATTGGGGGAGAGAGTTATCAATGATAATATTCTGACTTCAAATCCGTGGCTATCTCTCTTGAACACTCTCTTTTTTTTTTTTTTAAACAATTGTGGATCCGAATGAAGTTAGTTGTATCTATTGTATCGGGTTGTTTAACAGAAAATTTGGTGACGAACGAGCAAGTAAGCCGAAATTCTCAGCAAAAATCATAATGATTTTTGCTGTGTCTTTAAAACCCAGTAAATTTAAAAGTTACTCCAAAATTGGCTTGAGGATGAAATGGAACTAATGTCTTTAATTTAATTACAAAATTAAATTCGGAGCTTTCAGCTTCCATTTTTGAAACATGGTTAGCACTGTGTAGCAAAAGAAACATTTTTCAATTAGATCAATTAATTTATTATATATATATATATATATATATATATATATATATATATATATATATATACAGGTAAAATGAGAACGAATAGGGTACATTTGCATCGTTCGTAAAATTTAATTTAAAAGAGGGCTCAGTACATAGTAGAGTAATATTAACAATTTTAAGATATTCCATGGAAAACATGTTAAAATCGCTACACAATTGCAGTCGTATTTCAACACATAACGATAGTTCTCCTCAGGCGATTGTAAATTAGGTGCATATGGACTATTAATTTGGTTGAAAAGGCACAATACTTCCTCATTTTTGGAAAAGAAAAATGGCTGGAGTGTTTTACCCTGATCAGTCAATCGAATATGATCTACGTTAAATTCAAACTAAGCAAGAAAGAAAAAATAGTCTCATACAAGATAGATACAGAATA
>CAHIKZ030001902.1:3090000-3145000 GCA_903632075.3 Acanthosepion pharaonis | reverse complement strand
GGTTGACGAAAAAATAATGTTTAAATTAATGGAGCGTCTACAAAAATAACGTTTAAAATAATATATATATATATGTTATTTTTGTAGACGCTCCATATATATATATATATATATATATATATATATATATATATATATATATATTATGAAATGGACAAAGTCCGATAATTATTTTAAGACATTTTTATGTTTATAAATTCTTTTTATAGATATAAATATTTAAGTAAATGCGCTGTTTTATAATAAACGATATTAAACAACATTTACCGGCCTGAATGTCCGAGAAATTTTCACAGAAAATATTCGTCCTCCGACAGTTCAAATACAGTAAATTTGACCTTGCTTACCGAACGCTTCTCTGTGGCCAAATCGGTTAAAGGCACGTCAGGCTAAATGACGATTCCGTATAGGATACAGGTTCGAATATATATCTTACTGCTGTTTCTTGTTTACTATACTATATATATATATATATATATATATATATATATATATATATATTGAAAAACTTGGTAATCCGTATAGGTAGTCTCAAGGAGGATCAAATCCTGAGAGCTCAATGTAAATCAAGAGCTAATAATTTAAAGAAAAACTTTTTGGGAAGTGTTATCTGATGATCCAGCGTCCTTTAAATGGGCTCTGCTTAAATAAATTATTATAATGGAACATTTAAAATGGTCCTTTTTTCTTTATATATATATATATATATATATATATATATATATATATATATATATTGAGTACTTTAGCACATAAATATAGCATACCTTAATTTTTTTTTTATCTTTATATTTTATCATATATATATATATATATATATATAGCTGGCCTGACTATTGCTGGCCTGACGATATATATATATATATATATATATATATATATATATATATATATATATATATATATATATAGATAGATAGATAGATAAAGTAGTTAGAACGTTGGTGATCTGATTTTGAGCTTCAGGTTCGACTTTTGGCATAATGGATTTATTAGGAAGATGTCTTCTTCATGCTGGGGTAGCACCTTCGAAAAGTGCCTGTCGAACATACTATGAGATGATGTCCGCTTTCTGAATGTAACTGGGTAGATAGCGCCTTTCGATAACCAGCAGTGGTGGTGCTCTTACAAAGGCAAAAGTCATTGTTATTTAAACTTTGAGCGTTCTGAACTTGTTACAAAAAAAAAAGAAAAAAAAAAAGATCATCAGATTTTATGCACTCTCGCCCAGAAAATTATCAATGTTGTCCGTTCAGCAATCCTGCACCATAAACCAAAATTACGTTCAGTAGTCTGAGCAGGCGTCTATTAGATAATGAAGTATCTTAATTGTACTGGAAGGGATAAGGACACGAATGAGAAGATACAGGCAGAAGGTATTAATAAGGTAATGGCTATTCTTTAATTAATGAAGGAAGATACAAGATACAGGCAGAAGGTAGAAGATTAGAGGCATAAGGTAATGGCTATTCTTAATTACATTGGAAGGGATAAGGACATGAATGAGAAGATACAGGCAGAAGGAAGAAGATCATCAGAGGCATATGATAATGGCTATTCTTATTTACATTGGAAGGGATAAGGACACGAATGAGAAGATACAGGCAGAAGGTAGAAGATTAGAGGCATAAGGTAATGGCTATTCTTAATTACATTGGAAGGGATAAGGACATGAATGAGAAGATACAGGCACAAAGTGACAGAAGATCAGAGGCATGATATAATCGGTGTTCTTGGCTGTCAACGCTCATGGAACTTCAGCTTCTTTTGATTTTTATCGTTGATACTGTTTTGTTGTTGCGGTTTTATATTTTTACTTTTACTAATGCCTCCTTCCTTTGGATGTCAAAAATTAGGGACGGGGAAGGGGGTCAAAATGTTGATATCTGAAGAAGCGAGCAGCTTGAACGCATCACGTAACCATAACACTCCGCCACACCTAACTCTTGTGAAGTCTCTTTACTAGCTGGGACAAGAAAATTGTACTGGCTGTGACGATAGTAAAGGCGGGTTTACGAAATCAGAATCATAGACAAGGCGTTCATTTTTCTGGAAATTCTTGCAACATAGACGGAAATAGACTGGAATATATACCGTGTGTAACAGCAAATTTGTCGAAATCGCGTAACAGTATAATTATCCCTGCCGCAAAATGTTTAATATCTAAAAAAAAAACAAAAAAAAAAAAACACTAAACTAAGTTTATTTTACCGATTTTCAGTTCAGACTTTTAGTCATCTTGACACCATTTTTTCGTACGAATCACTGAAAAACTTTTTGAGTTATTCAGCTAAAAAGAGAACAATTTAAAATCGTGCAATGGTGAGAGGAAAAAGATCATTCAGGCCTTCAGTAATGGCTCCAACATTCATACACTGGCTTCCATCTTCAATGACCATTCAAAAACCATCAAGTGAACGGTGAATAAGATTTTAAAAGATTTTTAGAGGATAACTGGATGAAGAGGTCATAATAGGAAGAGGGATCGTATTTACAACTTAGAGTTAAAGTGACCAATAAGAAAAGGTCCATCTCAGTTGATAATAGTATTATAAAAACATCGGAGAATTCCAGTAAGATATCTTTAATCATTTCTAAGATGCAACGGTTCACAATATTTGGACAATTTTGCTGTTACACGCTGTATATGGTGGCGCACACCCACTCCAACATGCACTGCCTCAAACATATTTCATCACTTTTTCCCTGAATTTCTGGGATGAGTCAGCATTTTTTAAAGTATTTATATTCGGGCTATTGTCCTCATATTTTTGGTTGGTTTTCACGACGTTACGGTCGTTTTCCCCTACGTCCTTCATCAGGTATATATCAATCTAGGTCCTACGGGACAATAGCCAAGTGGTGAAAGCGTTGGTTAGTGAATTTCGTGTCAGAGTAAATGTGAGTTCAATCACTGTGCCCGGTAGTGTGTTCTTGGACTCAGTGGAAACTTATCAGTACTAAAAATAAGAACCAGACGATATCCCTAGACATGGAATGCTCTACCCCCGTAGATGAAATTATGTTCAGTTCAGAATTCCTTGTAGGTTACCCAAATCGATATCCGCCCGATGAATGCCAGAGGACCATAACGGTCGAAACGTTTTGATAATAAAAACAAGAATGAGGACAATGGTATATCCGAATATAAGTAGGGTTATTAACATTATATTAGGTTTCAGTAAGTCCTGTTCCATTTGGAAATATATTGTTAATCAGTTAAGATTTTTTAGGTTTCAGTTGATAGTTTTAATCAATATTTCGCCATAATATTTCGATATCAGCTTTCGATATAAAGAAACACCCAACAGCAATTTACAACTTTTCTCAATTAATAAACTGCTTCCGTCTAAAAGGAAAAAAAAGATGATCTGAAAAGATGATAGCCAGATGGAGCAAGGGCAGGAGAGTAAGGAGGATGAAGGAATACTTCCAAAATTTAGTGACAATCTTTTCCTGGAGTCTCAGGTCAATAATTAGGCTTACATGAATATTTAAGAGTAGCACGCCTTAATGGTAAACTAAAGATACATATGTTCTGGCGCCGCTTCTATATATCTAAATCTCCTTGATAAAATCCAAAGAAGAATCAGCTATATTATTGGCCCTGATCTGGAGGCTAGGCTTCAGTGATTTCACCGTGGTCGTAATGTTACCTCGCTGTAACCTTTCTAGAAATACTTTCATGGTAATTGTTCAGACGACCTCATCATTATGGTTCCTAGGCTTTTTGAATTTAAGCGCAGTACAAGACTAGCGTCGAGATATCGTCAATTTACTGTTTCTTTTCTCGCACTTCTCGCTGGTGAAACTCCCTTCCGGTTACATGCTTACAAAACGTAAAATTATAAGGATCCATGCTTTTCATCCAACTGTAAACGTCAAAATTCTAAGCATCCATGCTTTCCAGCCAACTGTAAACGTCAAAATTCTAAAATCCATGCTTTCCAGCCAACTGAAAACGTCAAAATCCTAAGGATCCATGCTTTCCAGCTAACGGTAAACGTCAAAATGCTCAGGACCGATGCTTTTAAACCAAATGTAAACGTCAAAATTCTAAGGATCCATGTTTTCCAGTCAAATGTAAACATCAAAATTCTAAGGATCCATGCTTTCCAGCCAACTGTAAACGTCGAAATTCTAAGGATCCATGTTTTCCAGTCAAATGTAAACATCAAAATTTTAAGGATCCATGTTTTCCTGTCAAAATGCTAAGATCCATGCTTTCCAGCAAACGGTAAACGTCCAAATGCTACCGTAAACGGATCCATGCTTTTCAACCAACTGTCCAAGGATCCAAACGGTAAACGTCAAAATTCTAAGGATCCATGCTTTTCAGCCAACTGTAAACGTCAAAATGCTAAGGATCCATGCTTTTCAACTAACTGTAAACGTCGAAATTCTAAGGATCCAAGTTTTCCAGTCAAATGTAAACATCAAAATTCTAAAAAGGTAAACGTCAAAATTCTAAGGATCCATGCTTTTCAGCCAACTGTAAACGTCAAAATTCTAAGGATCCATGCTTTTCAGCTAACTGTAAACGTGAAAATTATAAGGATCCATGTTTTTCCTGTCAAATGTAAACATCAAAATTCTAAGCATCCATGCTTTCCAGCCAATTGTAAACGTCAAAATTCTAAGGATCCGGGCTTTCCAGCCAACTGTAAACGTCAAAATGCTAAGGATCCATGCTTTTCAGCTAACTGCAAACGTGAAAATTATAAGGATCCATGTTTTATTGTCAAATGTAAACATCAAAATTCTAAGCATCCATGCTTTCCAGCCAACTGAAAACGTCAAAATTCTAAAGATCCATGCTTTCCAGCCAATTGTAAACGTCAAAATGCTAAGGATCCATGCTTTTCCAGCTAACTGCAAACGTGAAAATTATAAGGATCCATGTTTTCCTGTCAAATGTAAACATCAAAATTCTAAGGATCCATGCTTTCCAACCAACTGTAAACGTCAAAATTCTAAGGATCCATGCTTTCTAGCCAACTGTAAACGTCAAAATTCTAAGGACCTCTGTTTTTCAGCTAACTGTAAACGTGAAAATTATAAGGATCCATGTTTTCCTGTCAAATGTAAACATCAAAATTCTAAGGATCCATGCTTTCCAGCCAAACCGTAAACGTCAAAATTCTAAGGATCCATGCTTTCCAGCCAACCGTAAACGTCAAAATGCTAAGGACCGATGCTTTTCAACCAAATGTAAACGTCAAAATTCTAAGGATCCATGTTTTCCAGTCAAATGTAAATATCAAAATTCTAAGGATCTCTGTTTTCCTGTCAAATGTAAACGTCAAAATTCTAAGGATCCATGTTTTCCTGTCAAATGTAAACGTCAAAATGCTAAGGATCCATTCTTTCCAGCAAACGGTAAACGTCAAAATTCTAAGGATCCATGCTTTCCAGCCAACCGTAAACGTCAAAATGCTAAGGACCATGCTTTTCAACCAGCTGTAAACGTCAAAATTCTAAAGATCCATGTTTTCCAGTTAAATGTAAACATCAAAATTCTAAGGATCCATGCTTTCCAGCCAAATGTAAACGTCATAATGCTAAGGATCCATGCTTTTCAGCTAACTGTAAACGGGAATATTATGAGGATCCATATTTTCCTGCCAAATGTAAACATCAAAATTCTAAGGACCGATGCTTTTAAACCAAATGTAAACGTCAAAATTCTAAGGATCCATGTTTTCCAGTCAAATGTAAACATCAAAATTCTAAGGATCCATGCTTTCCAGCCAACTGTAAACGTCGAAATTCTAAGGATCCATGTTTTCCAGTCAAATGTAAACATCAAAATTCTAAGGATCCATGTTTTCCTGTCAAATGTAAACGTCAAAATTCTAAGGATCCATGTTTTCCTGTCAAATGTAAACGTCAAAATGCTAATGATCCATGATTTCCAGCAAACGGTAAACGTCAAAATTCTAAGGATCCATGCTTTCCAGCCAACCGTAAACGACAAAATGCTAAGGACCGATGCTTTTCAACCAACTGTAAACGTCGAAATTCTAAGGATAAATGTTTTCCAGTCAAATGTAAACATCAAAATTCTAAGGATCCGTGCTTTCCAGCCAAATGTAAACGTCAAAATGCTAAGGATCCATGATTTCCAGCAAACAGTAAACGTCAAAATTCTAAGGATCCATGCTTTCCAGCCAACCGTAAACGACAAAATGCTAAGGACCGATGCTTTTCAACCAACTGTAAACGTCGAAATTCTAAGGATCCATGTTTTCCAGTCAAATGTAAACATCAAAATTCTAAGGATCGATGCTTTCCAGCCAAATGTAAACGTCAAAATGCTAAGGATCCATGCTTTTCAACCAACTGTAAACGTCAAGATTCTAAGGATCCATGTTTTCCAGTCAAATGTAAACGTCAAAATTCTAAGGATCCATGCTTTCCAGCCAACTGTAAACGTCAAAATGCTAAGGATCCATGCTTTTCAGCTAACTGTAAACGTGAAAATTATAAGGATCCATGTTTTCCTGTCAAATGTAAACATCAAAATTCTAAGCATCCATGCTTTCCATCCAACTGTAAACGTCAAAATTCTAAGGATCCGTGCTTTCCAGCCAACCGTAAACGTCAAAATGCTAAGGATCCATGCTTTTCAGCTAACTGCAAACGTGAAAATTATAAGGATCCATGTTTTCCTGTCAAATGTAAACATCAAAATTCTAAGGATCCATGCTTTCCAGCCAATTGTAAACGTCAAAATGCTAAGGATCCATGCTTTTCAGCTAACTGTAAACGTGAAAATTATAAGGATCCATGTTTTCCTGTCAAATGTAAACATCAAAATTCTAAGCATCCATGCTTTCCAGCCAACCGTAAACGTCAAAATTCTAAGGATCCATGCTTTCCAGCCAACCGTAAACGTCAAAATGCTAAGGACCGATGCTTTTCAACCAACTGTAAACGTCGAAATTCTAAGGATCCATGTTTTCCAGTCAAATGTAAACATCAAAATTCTAAGGATCCATGCTTTCCAGCCAACTGTAAACGTCAAAATGCTAAGGATCCATGCTTTTCAGCTAACTGCAAACGTGAAAATTATAAGGATCCATGTTTTATTGTCAAATGTAAACATCAAAATTCTAAGCATCCATGCTTTCCAGCCAACTGAAAACGTCAAAATTCTAAGGATCCATGCTTTCCAGCCAACTGTAAACGTCAAAATGCTAAGGATCCATGCTTTTCAGCTAACTGCAAACGTGAAAATTATAAGGATCCATGTTTTCCTGTCAAATGTAAACATCAAAATTCTAAGCATCCATGCTTTCCAGCCAACTGTAAACGTCAAAATTCTAAGGATCCATGCTTTCCAGCCAACTGTAAACGTCAAAATGCTAAGGACCCATGCTTTTCAGCTAACTGTAAACGTGAAAATTATAAGGATCCATGTTTTCCTGTCAAATGTAAACATCAAAATTCTAAGGACCGATGCTTTTAAACCAAATGTAAACATCAAAATTCTAAGGATATCTGTTTTCCTGTCAAATGTAAACGTCAAAATGCTAAGGATCCATGCTTTCCAGCAAACGGTAAACGTCAAAATTCTAAGGATCCATGCTTTCCAGCCAACCGTAAACGTCAAAATTCTAAGGACCATGCTTTTCAACCAGCTGGAAACGTCGAAATTCTAAGGATCCATGTTTTCCAGTCAAATGTAAACATCAAAATTCTAAGGATCCATGCTTTCCAGCTAACTGTAAACGTCAAAATGCTAAGGATCCATGCTTTTCAGCTAACTGTAAACGGGAATATTATGAGGATCCATGTTTTCCTGTCAAATGTAAACATCAAAATTCTAAGCATCCATGCCTTCCAGCCAACTGAAAACGTCAAAATTCTAAGGATCCATGCTTTCTAGCCAACTGTAAACGTCAAAATGCTAAGGATCCATGCTTTTCAGCTAAATGTAAACGTGAAAATTATAAGGATCCATATTTTCCTGTCAAATGTAAACATCAAAATTCTAAGGACCGATGCTTTTAAACCAAATGTCAACATCAAAATTCTAAGGATCCATGCTTTCCAGCCAACTGTAAACGTCGAAATTCTAAGGATCCATGTTTTCCAGTCAAATGTAAACATCAAAATTCTAAGGATCCATGTTTTCCTGTCAAATGTAAACGTCAAAATGCTAAGGATCCATGATTTCCAGCAAACGGTAAACGTCAAAATTCTAAGGATCGACAAAATGCTTTCCTTTCAACCGTAAACGACAAAATGCTAAGGACCGATGCTTTTCAACCAACTGTAAACGTCGAAGGATTCTTTTCAACCAACTGTAAACGTCGAGATTCTAAGGATCCATGTTTTCCAGTCAAATGTAAACGTCAAAATTCTAAGGATCCATGCTTTCCAGCCAACTGTAAACGTCAAAATTATAAGGATCCATGCTTTTCAGCTAACTGTAAACGTGAAAATTATAAGGATCCACGTTTTCCTGTCAAATGTAAACATCAAAATTCTAAGCATCCATGCTTTCCATCCAACTGTAAACGTCAAAATTCTAAGGATCCGTGCTTTCCAGCCAACTGTAAACGTCAAAATGCTAAGGATCCATGCTTTTCAGCTAACTGCAAACGTGAAAATTATAAGGATCCATGTTTTCCTGTCAAATGTAAACATCAAAATTCTAAGGATCCATGCTTTCCAGCCAATTGTAAACGTCAAAATGTTAAGTATCCATGCTTTTCAGCTAACTGTAAACGTGAAAATTATAAGGATCCATGTTTTCCTGTCAAATGTAAACATCAAAATTCTAAGCATCCATGCTTTCCAGCCAACCGTAAACGTCAAAATTCTAAGGATCCATGATTTCCAGCCAACTGTAAACGTCAAAATGCTAAGGATCCATGCTTTCCAGCCAACTGTAAACGTCAAAAATTTACATGCGATGTGTTCGCTCTGTACTGTCCTCCCCATTACCCTCCTTTTGTTCTCGCTCCCAAATAATGTTTCTGTTTCTAACTTTTCTACACCCCGTAACTTCTTTTATCTTAGTGACTTTATTGCCTTGTTTGCGGGTGAACTCGATGAAAAGAATACCAAAATGAAGCAAGTACAACAATTTAAATATTTGGGAAGTGTTTTAACAGAGGATGGAATGTGGGACTCTGAAATCCGAAGGCGCCTTGGGATAACGAAAGATGCCTTCCAAAAGTTAAGCAAAAAATTAAGCAACAGGAAAATCTCGTTAGTAACAAAAAAGAGTACTGTACTACTACGTGGTATCAGTCCTCCTATATGGCAATGAAACCTGGACAATCTCCTCACAGACGAAGAAGAAACTAAAAGAAAAAAATTTTCTACAGAAGGATTCTGAGAATATCAGGAAGTCAATATGACAGTCATACTATATAATATATGTATTCTCTTGGGGTACGCCGACGTGCTGTAATGGATAGCGCGGTTGTGTTGCTAGAACTATTACACCTGAGTAGTGAGTTCTGTCCTCACTGGGTGCCTCATACTTTCGGCCTTGTGCCACATCTAAGTTAAGCTTCGAAAATCGACTTGGCTACTTCCATGTAGAGTAATGGTTAACAAGCTTGCCTCGCCAGATCAACTGCGTCTCAATTGGGAGTTCGATCTTCACTGAGTACCCAATACTTTCGGGCTTGTGCTACATCTGATCTAAGCTTCGATAATCGACTTGGCTACTTCCATGTAAAGTAATGGTTAACAAGCTTTCCTCGCTAGATCAACTGCGACTCAGTTGAGAGTTCGATCCTCACTGGGTGCCTCACGATTTTGGCCCTGTTCCACATCTAAGCTACGCTTATAAAATCCCCATTTTTGCAGCTAATATTCAAGAAAACGTGTTTATCGTAGTTAGCCATGAAATCTTTTAAGTAAGCCACGTGCCGAGTCCCGGGGGTGATGATGGCCGTCCACAACTTCCTATCACTTGTGACTGTCATCAGTTTCTCGGTTGGTCACGTCTTTCACTCCTTGTTTTGTCCTCCATTTTCAATAAATCGTCAGGCTACCGGCAACCTTCCCCTATTATTCTTCCTCTCGATATGCCTTGTGAGGTTTACTTTTTCCAAGTACTCTTTCCTCATTATATGACTAAGAAATTTCAGCTGCCGGCATCTGATTCTGAGTACTTTTTATACGAGGCATGAAAGGTGATCATGGCTCTACACAACTTCCTCTGATTTATAGCTCGTGGTAATGTTTGAGTTTTTTATTATCCCGCCCGTCTCCTTCGTTTTGACATCACTTCACGCAGGCATGTTATGACTCTCCATCTCCCTCTTGCCTTCGATATATTCTGTGGATGTCAAATTCTTCAATCCCACTTTCCACATTACGTGTCCAAAATGATTCTGCTGTCTTTTTCTGATTCCGACTAAATTTTTATTCCATTATTGTTATGGTCCGGTTCCTTGGTCCAAGGTAGAACCAATACAGAAGAATTCGAACACGGATATCGAATAACACAGATATATTACAAACAGGAATATATACAGAGAGGTAGAAAGTGTTAGTACGAACAATCAGGTTTACTAGGGAGAACAATGTAGTCTCGACCAGTATCACTATTCCAATGTCTTGCAGTAATCGTCTGAACGCGACTCTGTTTCGGACTGCCTCTGACTCGACTGACTGACTCGCTCGCTCTGACTGACTGACAGACTCCTGACGGACTTCACTCCAGACTTCGGACTGAACGGTATTTAGTCAACGAGGGCATCATGTGGCACAAGGCCGGTTTAACGTGGGAACTGCGAGCCCGTGGGCTCGGCCAAAAACATGCCCTTTGAACCCGTATAAACGGCTTCAGGGTCGGTTTACCTCCCCGAAAGAGATTCCACCCTTCGGCGTAGCCTCGTTCGGGTTCCTCTCCGCCCGAAGGCAGAGAGTTCAACCGATCAATCGATCAGCCGGTCGTCCGACTTCGGACTGAACTCTCTGCTTCCTCTTGAGGCGCAGTATTTATTACGTAAGGAATAGTCCATTATGTTATTATGGGTAAGGTCCCATAACAATTATCCATAGAATTTTCGCGTTGCTTATATGTTTCGTCGACTTACGGACAGTTGAAAATCGGTTGGTTTGTCATTGATATAAGGCTCTAATTTTCAGATCACTGCACTCATTTCGTTCTTATACCCGCAATGAAAAAAAAACTATGAATCCATTATATTCTCCTCCCAGCTATGGGTTAAATACCAGAGCATACTTAGTCCTATAGCCTTAGTTCGCAACCAGTATAGTTTCTTGGCTATATAAAACGGAATCCTAGTAATTTAAACTAATGACAATCCGAACAAGAGTTATTTACAATAATTCCGTGCTGTGAATATAAAATCTAACCCCAAGGTTTTGTCAGGAACTTAAAGGAAGTAACAGAAGATTACTGAAGATGTTGGTCATTGTTTTCTGAGATGTAAAAAAAAATGCCGTTGCAGCGTATTGCAGAATATCAAGAATATATTGAAGATGCTGGTAACAACGAAATATCTTCTAGCAGATCATATATGAAAGACAAATAGTAAGCAGGCTGCACGCAGTTTAGAACGATGTCACACACACATACACACACACACACGCAAAATCCGCTAAAAATATTCCTGAATTAGACGGAAAGAGCCGTAAGCCCAACCATCTCAAAATGGCAAAGTAACACCGTCTTTTGATATACGTACAAAAAATTCCAAATTCTCTTTCTGCCAACGAACAAAATATGCGAGACGCGAATACAGCAACCATTCTTGTATGCTTTGTATTTTCTAATTCGTTCCATATTTTGCTCTACCCCGCACGCACTGACTACCCAGTAAGGGAGAGACATAACCCGGGTATTTGACGCGAAGCTTGTATTTCTAAAACAAAATCGTAACAATATACCTTGACAAGAGTCCGAACATATGTTATTTATAATAATTTTACAAAATGTTACAAAATGTACAGGTAAGAGCCACAAAATTTGTTAAATTACAAAAAACTTTTGGTTTTGTTTTAATAGAACAACATAAATTCTTTTTGTGAAATTATCAAAAATCTATCTTTTTGGTTTGAGACTGTTTTACCATAGAACTGTCTATGATTATCATCTACATTATCTAAGATTTTTGTTTGAGACTGTTCAATATCTATCTATCTATCTATCTATCTATCTATCTATCTATCTCTGTTTGAGACTCTTATCTATTTCTATCATACTGTTCATTATCTATATCTATCTTTTGTCTGTTTGAGACAAATTATTCATTATCTATTTGTCTATCTGTTTGAGACTGTTCAATATCTATCTATCTATCTATCTATATCTATGTTTATTATCTATCTATCTATCTATCTATCTATCTATCTGTTTGAGACTGTTCATTATCTATCTATTTATCTATCTATATATCTGTCTATGTTTATTATCTATCTATCTACCTATCTATCTATGTGTGTCTGTTTGAGACTGTTCAATATCTATCTATCTATCTATCTATCTATTAGAACTAAATATCTCAAAACAAATAAACAAAAACACGTTAAGGTGACAGAGATATAGTTCAACTTTCAAAAGTAAGGAAGTGGAACGCATGAAAGCAAATACCATTTTTAACTCGAAAACACATGTTCCTTGATTTGGTTTTAAGACTTCTTTGAAAATAGTTGTACATTTGAAATTACAATTTTTATGAGTCTATTCATTTTGCAGACGACGGGAAACAGTAAAAAAAATTAATTATACACAACATCATAAAACTTATTTTTATGTATATTTTTTAAAAGTAATCAGTCATCGAGCACATTTTCCAACAACGTAATAACTCAACTTTTTATATCTATCTATCTATCTATCTATCTATCTATCTATCTATCTATCTATCTATCTATGTGTGTGTGTGTCTGTGTGTGTGTGACTGCGCGTGTGTGTGTATGTGTGTGTGATCAAACTATAGTTTTGTGGTAAGCGGTAGTTATGGGTAAATGTGTTCAATATCAAGGATAGTGCGTATGTAAATATAAGGGTAAACACTGCTGTCAAAAGTCTGTTTCATGCTTTAACGCATACATTAGATCATGTGTCACTCTGGTTTTTTTTGTCTGTTCTATTTCATTTCCTTTCATTTTTCTTTCATTGTTCGGGATTTCTTCTTGTTTAAATTTTTAGGACTTGTGGGAAGTTGACTATTGGTCAGACCAACATAGATAGGTTGGTATATATATATATATATATATATATATACAATCCTGCTTGAAATGCACTGAAACGAAGTTGGATCTTTGTAGTGAGTGAAATGGTTTTGTCTATATGATAAAATTATAATAAATAAATAAATAATTATCACTCAACTATCGGTATGGAGCCCTCTTTTGGATTAAAGCCGTGAACGTTGGAATTTATATATTACTTTCGTTCTCATCGGATATATATATATATATATATATATATATATATATATATATATATATATATGCTGTTCTAGTCTGTTTAAAATTTTTTGCGATAACTCAAAAGTTGTTCTTTTCCTCTTATTCCCATCATCTTTTGCACCAATACAAGCCATTAGGGTGAAATAAGCATAAGCAATTATCCAAACTAAATTTCCTGAAAAAATAGAAATTTCAAATCAGTTACATATCACCCAAATAGTTCAAATATACACATCAAAATCACGTCCGGATATGCGGGATTCCGGATATGAAGCACTCCAAATATGAGGGATTCCGTATATGAGGAATATATATATATATATATATATATATATATATATATATATATATGTATGTATGTAGTAGTCAGACAGCCGGATGTCATGTGCAATTTCGTTGTAGCAACTCCTGAGATGACGCCGGTAATTAGCCCTCTTGGTATCGGCTTTTCTCTTGGGCAACATCGGTGGCGTTGGAAGGGGTGATGTACTGCATGGGCCACTGTCGATCTCTCATATATAATGAATACCTTGCCCAAGCCTGCACCCTGGAGAGGGCATAATACAGATCGATTGTTTCTCGAGACCGGAGGATACCGTATAGTGGTAATAATAATAGTAGTATTATAATTTCTCTGAAGGTTATATTTGTGGATATATATTTTTGTGTAAAAACCCCGGATGTCTAATCAGTGCAAATTTACGCCAATCGTGATGTGCATTCAACAGACTTGATAAAGCCAGGCGTGCATTTTGATCGTTCAGCTTCCCTATTTAAGAAGAAGCACATCTCTGATTTGAAACCCTCGAAATCCATGCCTGTTAACATTGTTTTCGTCCCCGACACATGCGTGCAAACATGGAAGGAGATACAACATGAATTTATACGTAAATCTATTGGAGAATATGAATAAATCCTAGAAATTTATTGTGATTCAATTCTTCATATAATTATAGACAACCGACATGCATAAATATAGATGATCGTTCACATAGACACGCAACGCACTCAGGGAGCGATAGATAGATAGATAGATAGATAGATAGATAGATAGATAGATAGATAGATAGATAGATAATGACAATACTTAAACAGAAAGAGAGAAAGTGATATATCCCAGAAAGGGATATATTTGAACGAAGTAGCTAAGTGGTTTTGGCTACTATAACCAAGTAGAATACGGTAGCAGTAATCGACTGGTACGCGTCGTAGTCGCAGGTAAGAACTATAGATCAATGGCGTAGTCCAATGGGCGTCGTTATAGACTTAGCTCTCAGACTAAGGCTCTTCTGACTCTGCTACACGTCCGTCGGTATTTATGACGGACACCAGCCAATCATATTCCAGTGAGGGGGAACACAGGTGTACGCATACTCTATTATATCAGAAAGAAATACTGATATATATATATATATATATTCAAGGCACTGAATCAGGTTTCTTGCAGATAGATAGATAATGGAGATAGATAGATAGATAATGGAAATATTTAAATAGAAAAGAAAGAAATATATATATATATATATATATATATATATATATATATATATATATATATATATATACACGGGGTGGCAAGACAATAAAATCAGTATGCAGTTCTTTATAATAAAAAAAGCAAGGCACTGAATCAGGTTTCTTGCAGATAGATAGATAGATAGCTATACAATCTACACAAATGTAGATAGCCATTAAAACTAACGTTTAAGCAACAAATTAAAAAAAAAACGAAGTTAGATTGTAACTAATTTTAACTAATTTCAGTACGCTTTTTATATTTTATACAAACTTCAAAATGCCATCTTCTGTGGTTAAAGATATTCCATTTAATGCGACTTGTTTAATCAAGTATTACATTTCATCCTATGTAAGGCGATAAGACGCAAAGTGTTACCTCGAGTGAAAGACAATGTGAAGATGTTAGTGAGGAAAAAGAACAATAAAAGAACGGGTATCCAGGAAGACAAAAGGTATCGATTAGCGTTGCATTTAAATGAGTCTCCTTACTTCTTCCTTTTCCTTCTTCTTTTTGACACTATTTCTGATCTTCATCAAGGATATCACCAATGTCCTTAGTGCCCGTTTCTGCAGATAGCACTACCATTTACTTCTGTCGCAATAGCAAATCCGACAGATCTTTTATTGTTCTTTTAACTCACAAACATCTCATTGTCTTTCACTCCAGGTAACACTATGCGTCTTTTCGCCTTACTTGGGGTGAATCATGACAGCTGCTCTAAAAAAGGATCTCCAATCAGTGATCAATCGTGGCAAGAAATGGCTTGTAAATTTTAACGCCTCCAAAATATAAACAGCTTTCATTCAACCAACATACAGAAATATTTTTCCCTACAATCAGGAGAGCAACAAAATATGCTTCATGACCTCGAGTAATTCTTCTGATGAGATTATCTCTTTGGTATCTCCACATAATCTTCATGCAAATAAAAAAAATAAATAAAATAATTCTCTCTTCAACCAAGAGAGCAAACCTCTAGGCCTCTTTGGCCTCACATTTCCCCCTTGCTTGAAGTGGAGCGACTACATCGAATCAATAACTGCATCTACTGCAAGGAAAGTTGGTTCACTGTGTCGTGCCAAAAGATCTTTCTCGTCAGATTTCATTTGCACATTTATAAATCTACCCTTCGACCATGTATTGAATAATGTTACCATATCTGGTCTGGTTCTCCTACTATATATCTCGAGATTCTTGACAGAATTCAAAGAAGGATCTGTAATGTTATCGATCCTGACCTGGCATCTCGGCTTCAGTCACGTTCTCAGCAACGTGACGTGGCTTACTTCAGACTTTTCTACAAATATATTTCACTGCATCTACTGCAAGAAAAGTTGGTTCACTGTGTCGTGCCAAAAGATTTTTTCTCGTTAGAATCAATCATGCACATTTACAAATCTACTATTCTTCTGTGCATTGAATATTGTTGCCATATCGGGTCCGGTGTTCTTGCTATTCATTTCGAGGTTCTTGACAAAATCCAAAGAAGGATCTGTAATTTAATCGATCATGACCAGGCATCTCGACTTCAGTCATTTTGTCAGCCTAGTGACGTGGCTTCCCTCTGTCTTTTCTACAAATATTTTCATGACAACTGCTCTGATGAGATTTTTTTTTTCAATTAGCGTCTCGGCTACATGAATTAAAGCGTGCTACTAGATTGGCATTTAGGTCCCACCTTTTTACTGTTGAAATAGCTAAATGCAACCGCCACTTTACGCCAGCAGTTTCTTTTCTCGTATTTTACGCCCGTGGAAACCCCTTTCATTTACTTGTATCCCTGATAACTACAATCTTCAAAACATATTCTACCTTCTTGAATCCCGTTCATCTTTCGTCATTTCTGCAATTCTCTCCAATCTCAGTTTTTTCTTTTACTTTCACTCCCTGTAACCCCTCTGCGCACTAGTGGCATTCCCGACTTGCTTGGGGGGAAGTGCTTATAAATAAACATTCCTTTCATCAGTCCATGCTTCCTCTAAAAAATGCATCCAACCTAATAGTCATCAATAATTATCTCACGCCAATTCGTGCGCACATTAATCATCACATCACAAACAAAACAGAACTGCTAAATATTGAGGATATCATGCACCGAGCGTGTGAGCAACGATGAAGTCTTGGAGAGGATGCAAACAAGGAGAAAGCTCATGCTTAACACCAGGAAGAGGCAGCTGAACTTTCTGGGACACGTAACGAGAAAGGAGGGCCTGGAGAATGTGATACTCACAGGTTGAATAGAGGGAAATAGAGACAAAGGAAAGCAACGCATGATATACCTGGCAGGCTTAAGAAAGTGGTTGACAGAACGTAGTCTTGCGGAAGTTGCATAGGGACGGAACATATTAAGAACTACAAGGGACAGGGAAAAGTGGATAGCTATGATCGCTTACGTCCTGAAGGTACACGGCACAAAAAAGAAAGAAATAAGTGATTAATACCAAACTACTATTCAGAAATCGCCCTGTAAAGAGTGAGTCAAAATACTTAATCCTGCCATTAGTAAAAAATAAAGAAACCCACATTAAATATAAATATATAAAGGGTATTTCATTTAGACGGATTATATATAAGGGTGTTTCCTTAAGACGGAATATATAAAAGGGTGTTTCATTAAGATGGATCAAAATCAGTAGTAAATAAATCAGTGTTATTGGTGAAAATTTATTTATTTCTCTATTGGATCATGTTATTTAAATCATGGCAGTTATGTGTGAAAAATAATATCACCCAAATGTCCGCAAAGGCTTTGGGGGCACACCTCCACTCGATGGTCAAAATTTTTGATGACATCTCTGCATAGTGGCAGTTGTTGAATTGTTGTTGGCTTGTTGGCATAGACCTTACTTTTGATATGACCCCAAAGGAAGAAATCTAAAGGCGTCAAGTCGCACGATCGTGATTGTCAAATTGACTTCGCTGTTTCGAGAGATGATGCGATCTGGGAACTTCTCATTGCATTTCTGTCTGAACGTCCATTTTCGTAATGTAAATAGTATCAAATAAAGCTTCGATAATCTAGCAACACGGTATTTGATACTATTTAAATTATTTGGACTATTCTCTATTGGATCAAGTTATGTAATTCATGCCAATTATGTGTGAAAATTAATATCACTCAAATGTCCGCTAAGGCTTCGGCGGCACACCTACACTCGATGGTCAAAAATTTTGATAACTTCTCTGCATAGTTGCTCCTCGATTTCACTAATATGTCTTATTATCTCCTCCTTCAGCTGTTGAATTGTTGTTGGCTTGTTGGCATAGACCTTACTTTTGAGATGACCCCAAAAGGAGAAATCTAAAGGCGACAAGTCGCACGTCGTGATTGTTCAAAAGACTTCGCTGTTTCGAGAGATGATGCGACCTGGGAACGTTGTTTGATTTTTAATCTTTCCATGGTTGAAATTGCCAAAGACTTAACTTGTTAAATGTGAAAGAAAAAGAAAAAATCATTAGACGCTTAAACTTAATTCACATTTAAAATCGGTCCAAGTTATTGAAACACCATTTTGTTTATTGCAGATGACGGCATTTTAAAATTCTTGTAAGCTATTTAAAATGCGTGACATGTATCAGCTTTTACCAACATATGCTTATATGGCTGGGACTGTGTATATATGCGAGTTTGTTCAAGTGTTTTGTTTATATATGTAAATATGCCTATATAGTCGTGTATTTGTGTGTTCATATGTGTGTGAATGTGTGTCGCCATATTTATTAATGTGTTCCACCATGTGTACGCGTGTGTGTATACAGTTCATATACTTTCCAATGTCTCAATTTGTAATCCACCATTGTTTTTTTCGCCGTCATTTCAACCTAACTACATTCATTTCTATCTCTCTCTTTTTCTTTCTCACTCTTTCTCTCTCGCTCGCTTTTTCTCTCTCTCGTTTTCTCTCTCTCTCTCTCACTCTATTTTTCTATCTATCTCTTTTTCTTTCTCTCTCTCCCCTTCTCGCTTTCTCTCTTTTACTTCCATCTTTTTTTCCTATAATTCTTGTCCTTCATTCATTCGTCTCACTTTCTCTCTTTTCTTTCCATCTTTTTCATTCCTCTCCACAACTTCATTCCTTGATTGCTTCCTTCCTTCCTTCCTTCCTTCCTTCCTTCCTTCTTTCCTTCCTTCCTTCCTTTGTCTCTCTCTACCTCTCTCTCTATCGCTCTTTCCCTATTTTCCTTCTTTCCTGTCTACCTTCATTCCTCTCTCTCTCTTCCTTTTATTCTTCTTTCCTGATTCTGATTCTTCCTTCCTCTTTCTCTTCTGTTATCGCTCATTCTTGAGTCATCTTCCTTCCTTCCTTCCTTCCTTCCTTCCTTCCTTCCTTCCTTCCTTCCTCTCTCTCTCCCTCTCTCTCTTTTACTTTATTCTTATTTCCTGATCATTCTGCTTCCTTTCTCTCCTTATTGTTTCATTTTCTTCTTTCCTATCCTGTTATTCTATCTATCTATCTATCTATCTATCTATCTATCTATCCTGGTCCGATCATTATCTATCTATCTATCTATCTATCTATCTATCTATCTCACTTTATTCATATCTATCTCACTTTATTCATATCTATCTATCTATCTATCTATCTATCTATCTATCTTACTTTATTCATATCTATCTATCTATCTATCTATCTATCTATCTATCTATCTATGTCAACCATTAATTATTCATCTAAAATGGAGTGTTTCCTGATTCTCTTCAATGATTCCTTCCTCTTTCACGGAATAATAAAAGTTAAAAAGGAAGGAATCAAAGAGAGAATTGAATCAGGAAAATAATATTGTAGAGAAATAATTCTTTCCAGTTTCCGATACTTCCTTCCTTTTCTCTCTCTCTCTCTCTCTTTTCCTGCTATCCTTCTTTCCTGTCTACCTTCATTCCCCCCTCTCTCTCTTCCTTTTATTCCTCTTTCTCGATTTCGATCCTTCCTTTTTCACTTCTCTTATGATCCATCCATCCATCCATCCATCCATCCATCCATCTATCCACTCAATGTTTTCTCGTCTTTCCTGTATAACTTTTACTTCCTTCTGTCATCCTATCTATCTATCTATCTATCTATCTATTTCCTGATTCCGACCCTTCTTTTTCTTTTCTCTTAGTGCTTTTTCCTTCATTTCTTCCTTCCTTACCATCTTTCGTTCCTTTTCTCGTCCTTCCTGTCTACATTTTACTTCCTTCTGTCATCCTATCTATCTATCTATCTATCTATCTATCTATCTATCTATCTATTTCCTGATTCCGATCCTTCCTTCTTTTTTTCTTTTCCCTTATTGCTCCTTCCTTCCTTCCTTCCTTCCTTCCTTCCTTCCTTCCTGTCTATATTTTACTTCCTTCTGTCATCCTATCTATCTATCTATCTATCTATCTATCTATCTATCTATCACAGCCCTTAACTATTTATACAAAATTGAGCGTCTATAGATATACATATGTGCAAAATAATTTTAAGGCCTTTCTTATGCTTCTCTTCCTCTCTCATTCTTTTGCCCTGTTTCACGCAGAATTCTCAGAAACAAATGACAAAGAAGTAAGACAAAGTAACAACGCCTCAGCGATTTCTGCTTCGACATCAAAAGGGCAAAATGCTTTTGAGGTTTGCCAAGTGCCTTCGCAAAATGCAAAAATGTCTCAACTCCCCTTTGTTTTGCAATGACCTCCCAGTAATTGTCTATGGCACTACTTCTTGCTATTTTGCTGACGTTAATGTTATGCTCCTTCGAGTTGCCCCTCCGAAGAACTTAGACACTTATGTTCCTTCTCTTTTGAACTCTATGGTAGCCAATTAATTATACGATCACGGTACACATTTTCGGGAAACAAGAAAGCGAAAGATGACGGTTTTAAATAGGTGAATTTATATACATTTTTTTTTGGTTTTATGAAACATTCAGATTCTCAAGGTCTATAATCCCATTAATCTGAACCAGTAATACCCAAACTACGGTCCTCAGTCTGCATGGAGCCCGTTTGTTATTCTGAAAGGCATGAGAAAAATAACTAATTTAAATTTGTTTGTCTTCTCTCTTGTTCACTCACATATTCTCATACATCATCACATAAACAACAATGATTAAGCATGTTTGTGTAATTGTTCGTTGAAGGTTACTTTTCAACATTTTTAAACGATTGTCGATTTTCAATAAGGAGGAACATACATGTAGCCATTTTTCGCTATAGAAAAGGAAACGTTCCTAATGGTTTTGTCAAACTTCGATCTTCATGTCGGCAAAAAAACCCAAAAACAACCACAACAAAACAAAAAAATGGAATATGAAAAGGACGGCTTTTCGTTGACACCGCTATTATTTCAATTACCTTCACTCCTCAGCAATGTTTATTATTTCAAAAAGCGATGATTAGAATTTGTAATAAACATATATATATATATATATATATATATATATATATATATATATATATATATAATTATTATTTATAAAAAATTATAACATAAGTATGTTATAAAATCACTACAAAAATAGCCATTTTGTTTCAACACACTCGGTGTCTTATCAAGTGATCAAGTGAAGATAAACTAAATGATTTTAAAAGTTTCAGATTAATTAACGATCCTACACTAGGGGGAAACATTGTTACAAAAGCTAGAATAACCAATCAAAACCCAAGTATAGAAAGATTCAAAAGCTTGACAACGAAATCATGTTATAATAGCTATTCAGATCTATGGCTATTTTGTAGTGATTTTATAACATATAATTTTTTTTAAATAATAACTATATCTGCTCTACTTTGTATTGAGCATTCTTTTAAGAATAGTAATTGTTGGTTATTGGAATTCATTCCGTATATACAAATTATATATATATATATATATATATATATATATATATATATATATATATATATATATATATATGGATCTTACCCATAATAACATAATGGACTATTCCATACGTAATAAATACTGCGCCTCAAGCGGAAGCAGAGAGTTCAGTCTGAAGACGGGCGACCGGCTGATCGGTTGAACTCTCTGCCTTCGGGCTGGGAGGAACCCGAACGAGGCTACGCCGAAGGGAGGAGTCTCTTTCGGGGAGGTAAACCGACCCTGAACCCGTTTATACGGGTCCAACGGGCATATTTTTGGCCGAGCCCACGGGCTCGGGGATCCCACGGGCTCGTCAGAAGTTCGTGAGGAGTCTGTCAGTCAGAGCGAGCGAGTCAGTCAGTCGAGTCAGAGGCAGTCCGAAACAGAATCGCGTTCAGACAATTACTGCAAGACATTGGAATAGTGATACTGGTCGAGACTACATTGTTCTCCCTACTAAACCTGATTGTTCATACTAACACTTTCTAATTCTCTGTATATATTCCTGTTTGTAATATATCTGTATTATTCCATATCCGTGTTCGAGTTCTTCTTTATTGGTTCTACCTTGGACCATCATTGTGGTACAAGGACGTGGACCATAAAATATATATATATATATATATATATATATATATATATATATATATACAAATAAATAATCACGCATAGAATCAATCAGCAATATTAATGCTATTATTGGAGATATCCCATCGCTAGTAGAATATAATGTATGCATTAAAATACTGTTAATCCATAGAATGAAGTGATCCTCATTTATAAAACTGTTGTCGGTTGTTTCCAGTTTATATTTTTTTTATATGCTAGTATTTTCGAATAATCCTTTATTCATCCTCAGGCATATTTTTGGAGACGAAATATATATATATATATATATATATATATATATATATATATATATATATATATCAATTATGTGCCATGCGTGATACACGCTTAGGCGAGTATGTATCTTTCGATATATGACTGACGAGTCAGTAGGTTGCCATTTCTATCTGCGCTAGAGCAGTTGTCATCCAAGGCTATAGAAATTCTAATCATCGCTTTTAAAACAATAAACCTTGCCGATGATTGAAGGTAATTGAAATAATATATATATATATATATATATATATATATATATATATATATATATATATATATATACCTCTAGTTAAAATGGCGCAGTTAACCTCAAGACTGGGATTAAAACACTATGAAAATATAAAAATAGATTTTTATCGTATAAATACCTGCAATAAATTTAAAAATTATATATTAACAGCAATACATTTTCGAAAAAAAAAAAAAAGCAATTCATTTGACTGTGTCAAAAAAAAAATACTTTACAAAAAAACGTCAATAAAACCTGATCTACAAACATGTTTTAAAAAGTATACATATTCAAACGAACCTATCCTAAAACGACATTAAATAACCCATTGCCGCAAAATAAAATAAAGAAACCAAACTAACTCACTACTTAAAAAAAAAAAGATCTTTCACGGATGAAGATAAAACTAAAGGCAGCAGAAATGTAGTTCTACACAAAAAATACTGAGTGTTCCATGAAAGTTTTTTTAGACACAAATGAGGAAGGAAGGTCTGGAAAATATAACACTCACGGGGCAAAATGAGTGAAAGAGAAATTGTTAAATAATAGTTTCAGAACTATTAGTTTTTGATGGCTGTGTATATGGCTCAGATCTTCTGATGTTGACCTTAAGGTCAGATGGTAGACAAAATACGGATGTAGATTTTGATTGTCTGAGCCGAACGTGGCAATGTTAGAGAGATAGTGTTTTCAGAGAGTTAAGTTTTTATACGTCATGCGCAGTATATGTGGTTATTTCGTTTCTCGGGGAACTTTGTACCCAGTTGTGGTGATAGAGCGACCCCAATCGCTAGTTAAAAATGTACACGTCGACGTATTTAATAAAAGAGATAAGTTTTAAATCCCTTTTGTTGAAGTTTTCATTTTACCTCCGAACTAAAAACCAACTAGGGATGACCCGGCCGAGAGAAGACGAGCGAGAAAGAAGAAAGTAATATTGTTATTATAGAATCGATCACGTCTACTAAGAGATCCCCCAGAAAAAGTGGGGTATACAGCAAAATAAGCGATGACATAGGTGCCAATATAAATATCATTATCTGTCGTCAAAGGCAATGCAGACAAGCCAGGGCATGGCTGAGCCCAGAGCAAAGTGTGGCCTCAGGGTTACCTACCGAAAATACTTGCCGGGATATAGACGGCATGATACTACAAATACCCCAATATTATGCAAGTGTTAATCAGAGCTGCCAAAGCGTTCGGGCTTCTTACTACCATTTCGATGCAGCAGCTTGCGAACTGCGAACGCGGTACCTTCATAACGGAAAGTCACAACCATTGAGTACCCTTGTCACCAAAAAGAATGTTGGACTATTTCCCCAAGGGAGAGAAAAAAAATCTAGAAGCAACAGAAGCACAAGGAAGTCATAAGGAAAATAACGACTCTTCGACTCAGAATCAGGAAAAAGACAGATTAAATTCCTGGGACACATAATGAGAAAGAGCGGCATTGTCAAAGCAACCCTCATGGGGCGTACTGAAGTCAAGAGAGATAAGGGATGGCAGTTAGCCACTCACCTGACCTACATGTATCAGTGGATAGCAGAAAGGGGTTGGGAGCAAAAACAGTGAAGAACCACGGAAGATATGAAATTGTGGAGAGACATTATCACTTTTGACCTGAGGGGACGCGGCACACAGAAAAATATGACCGCCCTAAGCTAATTAACCCATGCCGATGACGACCAATCTATCCTAGTCCTGCGTATAGTGATAAACTACATCTTGAAGTAAGATCAGGAGATTGGAGCTTTTTGAGGAGCGTGGAACGACCTCTTAATTGCTGTTGTTCCCAGGTCCACCCTTCCCGCAGAAATGCTTCTAATCAGGAGATTGGAGCCCTTGAGAAGCGTGGAACGAACTCTTAATTGATGTTGTCCCCAGGTCCACCATTCCTGCAGAAATGCTTCTGATCGGGAGATTGGAGCCTTTGAGAAGCGTGGAACGAACACTTAATTGCTGTTGTCTCCAGGTCCACCCTTCCCGCAGAAATGCTTCTGATCGGGAGATTGGAGCCTTTGAGAAGCGTGGAACGAACTCTTAATTGCTGTTGTCTCCAGGTTCACCCTTCCCGCAGAAATGCTTCTGATCGGGAGATTGGAGCTTTTTGATGAGCGTGGAAGGACCTCTTAATTGCTGTTGTTCCCAGGTCTGCTCTAACCCCGGTGGTAGCGTATTTTAGGGTCCCAGCTATGGATAAATAGCGAAAACCAAACAAGAAAGGCTGTATGAAAGCATGAAAATACATTTTTATATAAAGAAAATTGCGAATAATACATATTTGTAACAAAAAATTACTAACAATACTTTTAGAGTAAAATAACCAAAATATATTTTATCTGTATTTGAAACCATACAATTGTGTTCAAAATATATTTACTTGAAACCTTAAAATTATGCTAAAATATATAAATTTCGGCGTTAAATAACCCATAGAGGTGTTAATATGTCGATAAACAAAATCAAACTTCCACCTAACCTTGCATGGAATATTGTTGTCATATATGGTCTGGTGCTCCCGGTTGTACGTCACGAGGTCCTTGACAAAATCCAGAGACGAATATGCAAGATGATAGGTCCTGATCTGGCATCTAGTTTACAATCGCTATGCCACAGATGTGCTCTGGCCTCCCTTTGTCGCTTCTGTATGTATTTTCACGGCAACTGTTCCGACGAGTTACTTTCGCTGGTACCCAGACTGCATGAATTTAAGCGAGCTAATAGGCTGGGATCTCGGTCCTAACCTTTCACTCAATCTCTACCCATCTAGTCAAATCCATCAACAATGACCACATAAGGGACGTCTTCCCCGTCCCAAATCCTAAAGGCCTCTTCCCTTCGTTCAAAATCATACCCCTACCTTCCACACCGATAAAGACAAAACAAACTAATGCCTTCACCCCGATTTCAGAAATAGTTTCGCAGGTGATGAATAAAGAAGGGATCGGATTTATACTAATGATACCATCCACAACGAGTTCACACCAGACAAAATAGCGTCGTTGGTGAGTCTCCCCCATTTCTTTGTTTATTTCTCGCATTGTCCGCTGATGAAGGACACAGGCGTGCTCGAAAATTCCAGACTAATAACATTAACCTCCGTACTTCATTTCTGTCTTGTGATTAACAATTAATTATATAATAAATTCTTTTAGCATTGATCACATTGGTAACTTTTCATTTTCCCTTGTTTTATTAAACAATCTATTAATCTATCTATATATGTGTGTGAATATATATATATATATATATATATATATATATATATATATCGTTGGATAGATGTGAGTTTGTGGCCCTTTAGCTAAAGCGTGAAACCCAGGCCACAAACTCATCTATCTAACCAAATATGTTAGCTCTATCTCTGATATTGAGAGCTTTCTAATAAGTACCGCGCATATAATATATAAATAATTATATATATATATATATATATATATATATATATTTATATTTATATACACTTTTCATATAATATATATATATATATATTTATGCGTGTGTATATATATATATATATATATATATATATATATATATATATATATACACACACACACAGACACACATATATATATGTGTGTGTGTGTATATATACACACACACACACACATATATATGTGTGTGTGTGTGTGTGTGTGTGTTTTTGTGTGCATGCTTCATTAAAAACGACAGACAAGGTACTATGGTTAAGCTTTTTATTTAATTTTCTTGTGTTCGAACAAAAGCTTTCTTTTCTGAAGAAAGGGTGTGTAAGAGCTGTCCAAATGTTTTATATTTCCGAGCGCTTTCGGCTATACCTTTAGCCATTATCAAGGATGATTCGATTTTTCAGCTTAATTGAGTGTGTGCATTATGTGTATGTCTTAGCGTGTGGTAGGGATGTTTTTAATTCCCGAATACGGTTAGCACATTGTGGCTTTGTTCATAGTTAATATTGTTAAGAGTTGTTTTTTCTTTTTTATTATTAAAGCTTCCATTATTTTAATCTTTTTTTACAGGTGGATGCATTTATTATATTTTTGTTTTTTACTAGTATATTTCGAATGGAGTCTGGTAAATTTTTGTGTGTGTTTAAATGGGTTCTAATGGAGCTGGGATCGTGGATAAGCACAATTTTACATATATATATATATATATATATATATATATATATATATATATATATATATATATTTAAAATTGAATATTAAAGTAAACACTCATCGGCGACAGGCTGTTTCATGGCAAACGCAATCATCAGGCATGCTGATTGCGTCTAGCATGAAACACACTGTCGCCTCTGAGTGTTAACTTCAATGTTAACTTTTATATTTACATACGCTCTATCTCTGATATTGAGAACATTATCCTATAAATATAGCATGCTTTAAAATTAATATATTTATATATGTATATGTGTTTATGCGAATGTGGGTGTACTATAGTGAATGGTGAAAAGATTTTATCTCAAACCATCTCCCTAAGTCTAAATAAATGAAAAGGAACGGAGCTTGGTCTTTCAGACAACTTTAATGTCACTAGTCTATCTATCTATCTATCTATCTATCTATCTATCTATCTATCTATCTCTTTCTGTTCATATCTATCTATCTCTCTCTGATTTCTCTGATTCTATCTATCTATCTATCTATCTATCTATCTATCTATCTATCTATCTATCTATCTCTGATCGCTCTGATTCTATCTATCTATCTATCTATCTATCTATCTATCTATCTATCTATCTCTTTCTGTTCATATCTATCTATCTATCTATCTATCTATCTATCTCTGATTGCTCTGATTCTATCTATCTATCTATCTATCTATCTATCTATCTATCTATCGCTTTCTGTTCATATCTCTCTCTCTCTCTGTATATATATATATATATATATATATATATATATATATATATATATATATATATATATATGGCGCAAGAAGGCGATATTTTTTTAATTGACCCCACTGCGTATTTCCCGATTTTCAGGCAAATTTGCTCTTCCGCCTTGCAACAAAGCAGCGCTATTGCACCGACAATTCCCATGCCTGTGTCTGACAAAGCGCAATCACGTCATCATCCACCCTACCCCATTTATGCGATTATGTAGTCGTTTCTGGGTGAGTCGACATTAACTCACCTTTGTATCTATCAATTTCATCGGATGCGTGTTTTTATTAACGGTTCTGCGAGCGCGTGTGCAACATAATCGCTAGTTATTGAATGCTCGGTGTATATCAGTGCTGTCCTTAATTTGTTTTTTTATTAGTTGTCTGCGCATTGGTATGCTTTTTATAATCACCTACTAGTAATTATATACATAATTACGTGTATATATATATATATATATGTATTCATTAATCTCTGAATATGTGCGTTCTTTTTATATGTACATTGTATGTCTATGTGTATGTGTCATATCAATTAATTCGGATGTATCTTTGGACTATATATCTATCGTTAGTAGAGTTTTTGCCTGTGCGTGCGCGTATGTGTGAAGGTGAATATATAACGCTTAGCATATATATCGGGACTATTGCTATGGTAACGGGATCTAAAGTACGCAGGGTGAAGCCGCGTACTCACAAATTGACATTGATCTCAGTCGTGATTCGACGCTAAATTATAAAGTTTTTTTTTCCCTTCCGTTTGTTTATAGCAGGTGTTGGAAGGAAAGTGTGTAGAGTGTGGTCGATTCGTTACACCACAGCGGTTCCATCAGTGACCACAATTTGTGTAACAGTTTTCGGAAAAAAAATTTTTTTTCCCAGATCCGACAACCAGCATATTCACCAGATCTAGCCTGTTACGGTTTTTCCTCTTCAAAATAAAAGTGTCACTCGAAAGGAACTAGATTTCAATGAGTTCGTGTGCAGTTTAAGAAATTTATAACTTTATTTGTATTTGGGATAGAAATAATCTGTCAAAAATGTTATAAAGTTTAATGTACCTAGTTTTAAGTATAGCTAAAATTACTAATAAAATTTCAGGCATTCTTGTAAATCACTTGGCAAATGTTTTCCGTGAAATGCAAAATCGTATTACCCTTTGTATTTCTAATGATGGAGGACATGTGGAAACTTAAATAAAATTTCAGTAAAACCTTCAAAAATATATAGATTTACTTCTTTCTAATCGTTTTTACAAATTATTTCTATCGTAAATACAAATAAAGTTATAAATTTTTTAAAGTGCACCCGAACATTCTGGACACCTTATATATATATATATATATATATATATATATATATATATATATATATATATATATATACAGTAGCGGCCATAATATAAGGAACGGAAACAACAAAGACATAAATATGTGTATTGCTTAAAAATTAATGCATGATTAGCAATGAATTTTTTACCGAATAAAGATTAGGGTGTAATGCATAAATATTATACAAAGTTACAAAAATTTACATAATAATTTTTTTTTAAAAATAAAGGATTAAATGGTACAAAGGAAATAAGCTACTGGACAAAAGTTAAGGAACAATGTTGTTAATACTTGATTGTGAACAAAATATCAACAAAATGTAATATTTGGTTAACATACTCTTATTTTCAATGACTTCTCTGCATCTTCGACCACATGATCGAATTAATTTCTTGCAAAAATTAGGTATAAAGAGACTGGCCGTTATAGCATATAAATGTCTGGGTTCCACGGCTTTAAAGTAGCTAGGTCATTTATTATTATTATTAAATAATTTAACTATACTATAATCTAAATTCAAATTTATGTCCAAACTTCCACTTATAATTCAAATTAAGAAATTAAAAAATACAATTTCAATTTAAAATATAAAAAAGGAAAACGCTGGTGGCTATATATTGTTAAAAGTATTCTTTACTATGTTTCAAGAGGGATAATTCTTTTTTGCCTGAGTTAAACATTTAAACGGTGATATCTATAATAAAAGTAACATCAGGTAACAGCATTATAATAGTACAAATATTAATAATATAATAATAATATGTAATAGTAAGATTAATAATAGGATAATAATATTAATAATGAAACAATAATAATATTAATATTAATAATATAATAATAATAGTTAATGGTAACATTAAAAATAGTATATGAGTGATCCGAATGAAAAAAAAAATATATTAAACTGGGTCAACCTGCTTGAGCAAGTATTTGTTTCTATGACTGCATGTGATAATTAATTCACTTCATTTGGTTAAGAAATTAGGTTTATCTATATGTTTTAGGATAACAATTTTTTCTAAAAGGCATAAATTACATTTATTACTTTTCCCGGGGTAAGATTTGGCTTTTCCTACGTAATCCCAGGAAATAATTGGGTTTCTGGTGCCACTTTTGTTTTTCAAGAAAAAATTTGTGTAGGCAGTGGTGTTACTATATTTAATATAGTCTAATGTTAGTTGGTGATGGTAGAAACATGAATTCCAATGGTTTCAGTTAAACCCGCGAAATATAGAAATTTACACCCTATAACAGCCAGTTTATTTATACCTGATGATTGGATAGTGCATAAAACACTGAGTCCGGAATTATGTATATTTATTAATATATACACAATAGCTCTGTTATATTGCATTGAGCACTCTTTTATTTACAACAAATGATATATATATATATATATATATATATATATATATATATATATATATATGTGTGTGTGTGTGTGTGTGTGTCTGTATGAATATTTGCACGTACCTTTATCGATATTTATTTGTTTATATTATATATATATATATATATATATATATATAAGCAAATATATGGATATAGATCCGACAGTATTAAAAAAATATACGGAAAAAACAAAAAAAATCCTAATATGCAATTATACTGTTTTAACATATGCATATTAGGATTTTTGTTTGTTTTTCCATATATTTTACTTCACACACACACACACACACACACACACATATATATATATATATATATATATATATATATATATATATATATATATATATATATATAAGGCTCAAACACTCATATTACATTGAATCGTAATTACTATCTAATTCATCAGACCTACAAATTCAAAAAGAAATCGGAAAATATAACTCCGGGTATAAAAAATAAAATTTTAGTGAGTGAGTGTGTGTGGGAGTGGGAAACAAGTGTGAGAGGGAAATGTATGAAAGATCTAGAGAGAGGGTGCAACAGAAGAAAGAAGAACAGGTAGGCTCAAAGGTGAAGGTGGGGATTAAAATTTAGCAGAGAGAAGTTTTAAAGAGTGGAGTTAAAGAACGGCTTAATAATGGCTGAGTGATATACAAATAAATATGAATTATTTTCAGATGCATAATTCGCTACCCATTCGCTGACCTAAAATTAAGAAAACAGACACCGGAAACGTGTGGATACATTTGTGGTGACACTATGCACAATAAAAAAACGATATGACCTCAACTTAAAATCCAGCCAATTCATACTGCCGATGTATATGTAAAAAATTTTCGTCTGCTTTGCATTCTTCTTACTCTGTCTTGGATATTGAGTTTTGACTGGATTCCACACTTTTGGTAATTTATTTATGTTAATATATATATATATATATATATATATATATATATATATATATATATATAAATTTTAATGAACAACAGACACTTTTAAGGTACCATCACAATAATTTATTTCACCAAAATCCTTCTTTTTTTTCTATCAAACATTGTAATCTATCTTTTACATAATTTTGTTAAAACAAAATTACAGCTTCTTTTGATTCACTTCCGTCTCCCTCTCCCTCTTTACCATAAAAATCTTTTGAATATGTCTGTCTTCCCCCCCTCCCCTTTTTCTCTCTTTTGATTCACTTTCCTCTCTCCCTCTCTCTTTGCCATAAAACCTTTTTTTGAATACGTCTGGGCCTTTTTCCCCTTTTTCTCTCTTTCAATTCACTTCCCTCTCCCCCTCCCTCTTTGCAATAAAACTCTTTTGGACACGTCTGTCTTTTTTTCCACTTTTTCTTTCTCTTTCGCTTTTCTTTATTTCCTTTCCTCACTATTCCTATATATCACTTCCTTTTCTTTTTACCATAAATAGGTCATGGTTAGGTCACCCTCCTACCCCAATTTAAGGCTTATTTAAGAGAGATGTAAATTTAACCCTCTCACTATATGTTGTATTGTCTCTTTAACCGCCACCTTCACCCTCCCTGTTTAATTACAAAATTTACACTACCCATCAACTTCTAATCACATTTTCCTCTCATTTCATTGTTGGAAGTGTTACCTGATGATCCAAAAATCCTTTTTAAGATTTTTGGATCATCAAATAACTTCAACAATGAAATGAGAGGACATTTTCCTCTCATTTCATTGTTGGAAGTGTTTACCTGATGATCCGAAATCCTTTAAAAAGGATTTTGGTGAAATAAATTATTGTAATGGTAACTTAAAGTGTCTGTTGTTCATTAATTATATATATATATATATATATATATATATATATATATATATATATATATATATATGTTTCATTAAATAATATAGACAAGTGTTGTCTATTTATTTTATGTAAATTCTTTTCATAACGTCTGATAAGCTTTATAATATTATCATTAAACGAAGAAAGAAAATCACAATATTGATCCATATTTTTTAATCCAATCTAAGCTTTCGGCTTACAATTTATCAAAGATGACAATTACTGTACAATATATTAAGCAATATACGGACAAGATATATACGAGAATGCGATGATAGTTTGTTTTTGTTTACATGGATGATTTCTAAGCAACGATAAACACGTGCATATAAGACGCTAGAAGCGAAAATCGCACCGCAGCTCATGACGTCACACATGACCACGCGAGAGTGAATTCGAGAATTATTAAGTATGGGAAGCCGTTGGTATAAACCAATGGCTTCTGTTACCATGAAACTATGAAATCTCCACAAATATTCTTAAATGTCTATAAAGACATTTAAGAATATTTGTGGAGATTTCATAGTTTATTTTGTTCATGTTAGGATTCAACTGTTTTATGTATATAGCTTCAAGATTTTTTAGTTTTTGTTTACAATAAACAAAAACTAAAAACAAAAACAAAACAAAAAAACAAACAAACAAAAATCATGTTTAAGTGTATATATATACACTACCCATCAAATTCTAATCACATTTTTCCTCTCATTTCATTGTTGGAAGTGTTGCCTGAGGATTTTGGTGAAATAAACTATTGTAATGGTACCTTAAAGTGGTCTGTTTTTCATTAAATATTAGCTCTGTTCTTCACATTGAGCTCTCAGGATTTCATCCTCCTTGATTTACCAATTCGGTTTACCAAATACTTCATAACTTAACTATATATATATATATATATATATATATATATATATATATATATATATATATATTACCACTAATATTATCAATATCTATCTATCTATCTATCTATCTATCTATCTATCTATCTATATATATATATATATATATATATATATATATATATATATATATACTCGACTCTCCCGTCGAATTCGACGTATGAGGGTCAAGCAGATAAGTTCCTAGGAAACCGACAGCCCGACAACAGCATATGAGATGTGATTATAGTGATGAAGTTTTCGTGCAGGACCATCCACACTTTTTGAAGGGCCGAATACAGAGACCTGGTGCACTACGTGCCACAAGGTCCCCAAACGACCCTCCGCAGGTTTTTGAATTCAGAGTTGTCCTTCTCCTAGACCAATTGCCATCCAAGGCTATAGAACCCAGTCTGTCCTGCTATTTACCCATAGCTGAAGGGAGAAGAAGATGATTCACACCTTTCCTAAGGGTATTAGCACGGCTCATATATATATATATATATATATATATATATATATATATATATATATATCACTGTGCTTGTAGTCAAGTTTGTGACTGTTTTTAGAAATATTCCATAATTTGACATTTGAAATCAAATCTTTTGTCATTTAATTATATAACAATAATTAACTACAGCATACAATCTCTGAACTCGATTGAACCGTTCACAAACGAATCAACACGATATCGATCATTTAGCGATTGAAAAATCATGGGATAGTCGACGAATTGCTAATGGCTCTAATATAATTAGAAAATTGACAGACGGGAGCGTCTTGCAAAGTATTTTCATAAAAGCAGAAATGCAGATACAAAAAAAAAAAGAAAAAAAAAAGAAAAGAAATCGGAAACTGAAAGTAGACGCTAAGCTAAGCAATATTGAGTCCCATTAGATAGATTATTATTTAGTATTATTAATTTTATAGCTTCGTAATCGACTTATACACAAAGCATGTAATACTTTTCTCAGTAGTGCTGATTTATGTCGTATCTTCAGTACTTCAGATCTTAGAGCGGAAGACGACATAAGGTCGAGTATAAAGTTGCTTGGTATCCCAGGTGTACGTAGGTAAGAGACAAAATTTGCATGTGCCAAACCGGCACCCCCACATTGCTCTTGGATACGCATCCCCCTCCAAAAAAAAAAACGGACCCAAAACATTAATCTAAGAATCTCGAGTGACGTTCTTAAAAGGTCTCGTTAGATCGAGACTTCCCTATGGAAGCTTAGTCTTTGCTTTTGTTTGTTTATTTAGCGGCATATCAACTCTCTATGGATCGTTTAACGCCGAAATTTAATGATGTTTTAGAGAAATCTAAAAAGAAAAAAATTGTTTTTAAATTTCCTTAAAAACCACTCATATACAAGTTACTTATCATCGGCTGAGGCAGTACAACCATAGTATTGAAACATGAAAGCTTTTGTGTAGCGACTGAAAAATGTTTCTATTATAATCTCTTATGAAAAAAATATAATAAGAATTATATATATATATATATATATATATATATGTGTGTGTGTGTGTGTGTGTGTGTGTGTGTGTGTGTGTGTGTGTGTGTGTGTGCATCTGTGCGCGTAGGTGTGTCGAAAGATAAAATTCCTTTTGGGTCGGTTATTTAAAATCTGAACGAGTTTATAGTCTGCGAGTAGAAAAAGATTTCAAATTCTTTCTATGTAATCAAAGCTATATAACCCGACCTTTATAAATTCAGTGTCATTGCATTGTGTTTCATTTTTTTTTTCAAAATATTGTTATTTTCTCATACCTTTCCATTTCTTTAAAATCTTCCATTCGTTCCGAACATTGTTCTTCTGCCATTCCCTTGTTAGAATATTGTTCTCATCTCATTCATTTCAAATCTTATTTGTCTCACATTTTTCCTTTGATATGTTGCCATTCTATCATTCCAATCGAATATTACTATTCTATCATTCTTTTCCATTGCGTCTATTCTCTCATTCCTGTCCAAGAGGTTATTCTCTTATTCCATGCAAATAATTTAATCTGTCATTCAATTTTAAATGGTGTTATTCTCACATTACATTCTAATATTATTATACTATCATTCATTTCAAATGTTATTCTCTTATACCTTACGAATATTTTTCTATCTTTTCCTTTGATATGTTGCCATTCTAACATTCCAATCGAATATTACTATTCTATCATTCCTTTCCATTGCGTTTTTTCTCTCATTCCTGTCCAAGAGGTTATTCTCTTATTCCATTCAAATAATTTAATCTGTCATTCAATTTTAAATGGTGTTATTCTCTCATTACATTCTAATATTATTATTCTATCATTCCTTTCAAAAGTTATTCTCTTATACCTTACGAATATTTTTCTATCTTTCGTTTTGAATATTATTATTCTATCATTCTTTGAAATGATGTTATTCTCTAATTCCTTACGAATATATTTCTAAGATTCCTTTTGAATGGTGTCATTATCTCATTCCTTTTGAATATTATTATTCTATCATTCTTTCAAATGTTGTTATTCTCTTATTCCTTACGAATATATTTCTATTATCCCTTTTAAATGTTTTCATTTTCTCATTCCTTTTGAAAGTTTTTTCCTTCATTCTTTACGCATATGTTGCCATTATTATTAATACCAGACTTTTCAAGAAGCTGTAATTAATACTGGTTATATTTTTTATAAATCTCTAATACCGTTTTTTAGAAACATATATTTAATCCAAGATTTTAATTTTGTGTCAATTATAAATGTGTGATTTAAAGGGATTAGTAAAATTTTCATTTCATAAAATTTTAATCAAACTTTAAAAAAATTAAGTAATCGTTATTCTAACAAAAAACAGAGTCAAGGCATTTTGATTGGATAATTTTCCAGCCAATCTGCAGCTGACGTTTTCAGATAATAATCATTCTCTCTAGGTAATAATATATTTCGCTGTTACCATTTTTTTTTTTTTAAAAAAACTGCTTTCACTTTTTTTTTTTTTTTTTTGGTACGTGAAAATGAACAGTCCAATATGCAAATTACAGATCGGGGATACCGAAATAAAACAGGTGCACAAATTTAGATATCTGTGAAGCATATTGTCGGAAGACGGAAATTGCAAACCTGAAATCCGAAGGCGCATTGGGATAGCAAAAGATGTTTTCGAAAAGCTGAGCAATGTATTAAGAAACAGGAAAATATCGTTATAAACAAAGCGTACTGAAATGCCATTGAATATCAGTCTTTCAACATGACAGTGAATGCTAGACAATCTCCTCACAGATGAAGAAGAGACTTGAAGCAACAGGAATGTGGTTCTACTGAAGGATGCTGAGTATACCATGAACCGAACATGTGATCTACAACGAAAAAAATGGTAACAAAAAAGACATTTATACTCAAATTTCTATATCAAGAATCTATTCTGTCTATAATCTGGGCTCTTAACCCGGCTAGATTACGACTACTGTTGAAATAAACGATTTAAATTAATCTTAATTAAACATTATTTCATTTCTTTCAGCAACTTATATCTAGTCTGGTGATCCTGATATATATTAAGAGATTCTTGATAAAATCCAAAGATGAATCTATCTTACCCTTTTATAAGTCAGTCATTTATACATACATTGAATATTTCTACCATATCTAGTTTGGTGCTTCTGCTGTATATTCAAAGATTCTTGATAAAATCCTTATAAGAATCTGCAATTTTATCTATTCTGACCTGGCATCTTGGCATCAGTTATTTTCCCACCAACCAAACATAGTTTCCCTGTGTCTCTTCCATAAATATTTCATGGTAGCTGTTCTGATGAAATTTGTTCTTTGGTACAAACACTTTACAAATTTAAGCGAAGCATTACATAAGCAGCTAGGTTTCATTATTTTTCATTTGAAATAGCTAGATGTAACCGTAAGTTCTATGCTAACAGTTTCTTCTCTCGCACTTCTCGCTTGTGGAAATCTCTTCTGGCTTTTTGCTTTCCAGTTAACTTTGATTTTCAAACATTTAAATGGAAGGCCAATAGCCATCTTGAAACCTGTTCTTTTTTCGTGCTCTCTTTTTAGTTGTGATTTTTCTTTAGGTATCATTAACTAATTGCGATATAGTGGCTTTATTGCCTTGCTTGAAGGTGGAATGATTCATTTTAAAGCAGGGGAATATAGCAAGAACAGACACGCTAAACAAATAAAAAAGACCGAACATTCTGAGGGAGAATACGAGATAGTTTGAAGGAAAATTAAAGGCTAATGAGACTGCGTATTATACAAAAGGATACGTTTCAGAAATCTTTATTCAATTTACATTGCAAATACGATCCGCTAGCATGACAAATAATAAAAAAAAAAAAATCTGGAGAGTGAGTACTTCTACCTGGTGAAATATTTAGCAAGCTCGTCTGACAAGACCAAATACGATTGAAGAGCGTGTTCTGTTCTCAAAGGGCGCTCCAAATATTCAACCTTGTGCAACATCTAACGGATGTAACTTATCCTTTGTTTTTTGCATCATAAGCACGTATTATACTCAAGGTTGTAATTAATCCGGTTTTAGCTTCAGATACGCGGGTTCGTATTATGCTCAGGGATCTAATCTATTCCGTTTTTAGCTTCAGAAACACGGGAGCGTATTATACTCAAGGATGAAATTTATTCCCCGATTTTACCTTCAAAAACACGGGGTGCGTATTATAGTCAAGGATGCCATTTATCATCTGGTTTTAGCTTCAGAAACGCGGGTTCGTATTATACTTAGGTATTTAATTTATTCCGTTTTTAGATTCAGAAATACAGGGTCGTGTTATACCAAAGGTTATTTATTCCGTTCTTAACTTCAGAAACGCGGGGGCGTATTATAGTCAAGGATGTCATTTATTGTCTGGTTTTAGCTCCAGAAACGCTTACTTACGGATTTAATTTATTCCGTGTTTTTAGCTTCAGAAATACGGGGTCGTATTAAACTCAATGATGTAATTTATTAGGTGATTTTAGCTTCCCAAACACTGGTTCGTATTATACTGAAGGATGTAATTTATTCCCTGTTTTAGTCTCCGAATAACGAGGTCGTATAAGACTCAAAGATGTCATTTATTCCATGTTTTTAGCTTCAGAAATGTGATGTATTATAGTCAAGGATGTAAATTATTACGTGTTTTAGATTCAGAAACACAGTACAATTATACTTAAATCGAATTTTTGACGAGAAAATACGGTAAATTTTCAATTTTATTTTTCGTCTTAATCTTTCTAATAGCCAATAGGTTTATATATTTACAAAGTTTAGCCTAGTGTGGCCCAAGATACAAGTGTGGGATATCTATACCATTTTAGTTCAATTTGGGACTAATCAAAGTCATTTTGAGACTAAGAAAATTGAAAATGAAATAGCCATGTTCAAAATGGAACGTAGGAAATTCAAAATGAAATAGCCAAGTTCAAAATGGAACGTGGCAAATTCAAAATGAAATAGCCAAGTTCAGAATGGGACGTAGCAAGTTCAAAATGGAACGTGGCAAATTCAAAATGAAATAGCCAAGTTTACAATGGGATGTAGCAAATTCAAAATGAAATAAACAAGTTCAGAATGGGACGTAACAAATTCAAAATGAAATAGTCAAGTTCAGAATGGGACGTAGCAAATTCAAAATGAAATAGCCAAGTTCAAAATGGGACGTGGAAAATTCAAAATGAAATAAGAAAGTTTAGAATGGGACATAGCAAATTCAAAATGAAATAGCCAAGTTCAGAATGGGACGAATGGTGAAATAGCCAAGTTCAAAATGGTACGTAGCAAATTCAAAATGAAATAGCCAAGTTTAGAATGGGACGTAGCAAATTCAAAATGAAATAGCCAAGTTCAAAATGGGACGTAGCAAATTCAAAATGAAATAGCCAAGTTTAGAATGGGACATAGCAAATTCAGAATGAAATAGCCAAGTTCAGAATGGGACGTAGCAAATTCAAAATGAAATAGCCAAGTTTAGAATTGGACATAGCAAATTCAAAATGAAATAGCCAACTTCAGAATGAGACGTAGCAAATTCAAAATGAAATAGCCAAGTTCAGAATGGGACATAGCAAATTCAAAATGAAATAAACAAGTTCAGAATGGGACGTAGCAAATTCAAAATGAAATAGTCAAGTTCAGAATGGGACGTGGCAAATTCAAAATGAAATAGCCAAGTGCAGAATGGGACGTTGCAAATTCAAAAGGTAATAGCCAAATTTAGAATGGGACGAAGCAAATTTAAAATGAAATAGCCAAGTTCAAAATGGGACGTAGCAAATTCAAAATAAAATAGCCAAGTTTAGAATGGGACATAGCACATTCAAAATGAAATAGCCATGTTCAAAAAGGAACGTTGCAAATGACTTAAGGACAACAGGGAATATCTCGAAAGACCTAAGAAAAAGCAGCAAGGAAATACTGAATGCATATATCAAGACAGAGTTTGGAAAAAGATAGGTATAGTGAGAGATTTTAAGCGTTGAAACTTGCATCCAAAAACATACACCTTTCATGGATTTTCTTGATTTATTGATTGCTCCTAGAAGATAAATCATTTCAATAGTAAAGTTTAGTTGAACATTATTATTTTATCATGAAAATATTTAATTTTAAAAATATTTTTAGCAAAATATTGCTCAGTCCCAAATTGAATTTGCCTAATTTTGAACTTGCTAAGTCCCAAATCAAAATTTCCTTATTCCATGTTGAATTTGATTATTTCATTTTGAATCTGCTCAGTCCCAATTTAAATTTGACTATTCCATTTTGAATTTGCTCCGTACCATTTTGAATTTGATTATTCCATGTTAAACTTGGTTATTTCATTATGAACTTGCTTAGTTCCAAAATGACTTCAGTTAGTTCCAAATTAAACTTGAAATGTTATAGTGAGAATGAAACACTTTGTAATAATCTGAGGGATTAGCTTTCTAACAGCTACTTCAAAGTAATCTACAGATTCATTTTAAAACTTTGTTCAACAAATATGATTGTAATAACATTATAAGATGATAGCACGATAAAAATGTAGTCAGATAATGAAGATGAATCTTTCTCAGAGGAATTCAAATTATCCAAATTTTCACAAGAAATATCTTTCAGTTTCCAGTCTTTATCAGTTTTAGGTACCTCCACGAAATCGCTAAAAAAGAGGATAGCTTGATGAAAAAGACGCCAACCATGCCGAAAACAAAATTTTATCGTCTAAATGCTTATGTTATTATTAAGAGGAAAGACCAAACTTTTTAAAATTATTTTAAAAAAATTTTCCTTCTTTTTAGAACATTCTAAATTTTAATTAAAAAAAAAACTTGTTTCTCTTTGTATTGTGACGTCCTTGTCGCAGCGCAAGCTGTGACGTCCTTGGTCGCGGCGTCAGCTGCGACGTCCCTAAACACAGCCTTCGCTCGCTCCTCGCTGCTCCGTCCGGGTGTCGCCGCTCCAAACGTGACGTCCGCCTGTCGCGTCAGTCGTGTTGTCTCGTCCTGTGACGACCAACTTGCTTGGTATCGGTCGCGGCATCCAAATGTGACGTTCTAACCTTTTGGTGATTCGGATGGGAATCTGGTTAGATTCGATATCAGCCTCGTCGTTCCCAACTCGCTTCCAACGCCTGCTAAACAAAGTAACTGCATTGATCTCCAGTCTGCCCACCCACGTTGTGAATTGATCTTAGGCAGACGAGATCAATCAGTAGTTGGGGCCGTAATGCAAATCGGGTTCAACGGGGGTGACATCACACAAATATGGATAAAAGAATATAAAATGATAACTCAAAAATTCAAGGTATCAAAAAAAGGATAACAAACTTTATGTCTAGTTGTTGGATACATAGGACTGCGTCTATTTCCCGACCCGTTCTATGGATTGTGATACGTTGTTTTCCGTTAGGCGAGTTTTAACGCTTCAAGTTGTTTGCTCTTTAAGAAATTGGTTTTTCGGTGTGTTTTCGGGCGAAAGTCGAAAAAAAATCTTATTTTGGTGGTCTGGATCTAAGTCGCTCTTCAAATTAATTGTTCTTGGATTGAAGAGTAGTCCGGAATTTGCGTGAATCTTTCAAGTCAGCTATCTGCGAGGTTTGCTTCAACTGGAGACTGACTCTGGGAACTGTCTCCAACTCCACTGAAACTGAACTTGAACTCATTTCTGCTCGCTGCGACTTCGCTTATATGGACGCCGACCGAAACCGGGGTGGGTTTGTCGGCGCCGGGGGTTCCTCGATAATTCTAAATACATATCCACCTCTTTTATTTCTGGTTAGGAATTTTCCCCTTTTTTCCATTTTTGGGAGCCTTCTCTTACTCCCACCATCTCACCATACTTCAGAGGGGCGTGAACTGCCCTCCCCACTTCTTCGTAGCAACCTCTCATACCCATCTGGAGGATGGGCGGCGACAGCCTCCTCCTTGCGTCACGGGATCACCACTCGACCAATGATGTCTTAGTCGGGCGTGTATGATTCCGCGGCTTTGTTTCAGGAAAAAAATATCTTGCTTAACAAAAAAAAAAAAAAACTTTTCTTTTCCTTTTCTTTCTTTTTAATCGCAGTTATCATTTTCTCTAGCCGCAAACCGAACAATACGAACGATGGTGGTCATAACTTTGTCCTCACCTGGACTTCGTCAGTCATCTTATCGCTAATTATCAGAATGGGTGGTCTTTTAAACACTGCCAGACCGTCGCCTCGAAAAGAAACATTTCTAAGTTCCCATTCATTTTTTTTCGGTACACATTTCTGATAACACAGTTTTATTATCGCAGGCTAAAGATGTTCCGTCGAAAGAAATCGGTCAGTGGACACATCGTGTGCGGCTTTTGACACAATTAATTTTACATATCTATCCAAAGCCCTGTAGTTTCACCTGTGTTTTGTCAATTATCAAAATTAACGTTTTCAATTGGACTTTTCTTTGGCTAGTCGTCTGGGGTTTGTTTAATCAGATGCTCTCCCCCACCAGCGGTTTGTTTATGTATCCCAGATAACACAGCCCGACGCCAGAACACACCCGATTCCTTTATCCACTCAGAATTTCCCTGCCATTGTAATGACACTCTTTCGCCATTTGTTACTTATCAAAATATCCCTTATCCATTGTCTCTTAGCCGCTGTGTTCTGCTTATCATCCACGCTTTGGGTATTCGCTTCTCCTTTCCTTTCTTTTCTTTCTTTTCTTTTTCTGCCTAGGTAAATGGTGCCACAATCCTCCCCTAACCGATTTGTCATTTACTCGTAAATGACACCTAAACCCAAATACACCATTTAGCTTGCATCATGCATCTGTCCCATGCGATTCTATACTACTTTTCTACATGCAATGTAATGTTCTCTTTCAACTTCTTCTGTTCTACATGCAATGTAATGTTCTTTTCATCTTCTTCTGTTCTACATGCAAATGTAATGTTCTCTTTCAAGTTCTTCTGTTCTACATGCCAATCATTGGATTATCATTCGTTAATCTCCTCTTACTCTTAATCTTCCATATTACTATACCCCCGATGGTTATAACTATGAATGTACCCATCACTACCGACCAACTTATCGCGATCTGCTCATCGTCTTCCCAAGCCATACCTTCATTTCCCAACGCACTTAACTTGTCCCTCAATTGATCCATATCGATCTTTTCTATCGGCTTCATTAGTACTGGCATTTTATTCAAGGTAACATTGGAGAATCCCTTCACTATTGGCTCCCACAATTCTGTACAATTGATTGCTTCCTCTGCCAATCATTTCTATGATTGAACCCTTCTCTTCATATCTTTCTTCTTCCTGGTAATAGGGGGTAAGGAAATAGATATCCCAAATGCCGAACATCCCATGGGTAATTTTAACAGGGATAATGGTGGCCTTACTCTTAATGTCCTTGTGGACTCTCCCCACATACCCTAGACAAGCTGATAGGTTTCTGTGTGACCACTGCCCACACCCCGTCTGAAACACTGATAGCTTGTGGTAATGCCGTGTTTGCTAATACCTCCACTTGGCAAGTTCTCTTAATTCCCTCTCTCTTCCCTTCAAACAATTCTAGTATGCACATTTTGCGGTTACCAGCTATATAGATAGGGCTTAACGAGGTACAAGTCCCTAGAGCATCATTTCTACACTTTCTAGCTTCTTCAGCTGTTAGCAACATGAATTTCATTCTCTCTGAATTTAAAGCTATGTATTCTGTTTCCACCTTGTACCTTGCTATCATTCCCAAACCTTGATCTCTTCTGGGGTAGGGAATGGGTAAATTTATAACCTGGTATATCTCGAATATACTCTCTCGATCTAACAACGGAAAAGATATCACAACCAATAGTCGTCTATTTTCCAACAAGGTCACACATCCCAGTGCATTATAATATTTCCACAATTCTTTGGTGGGGTCCACTGGCAGCCTTAAATGGTGGGGTAACTCGGCCTGTATTCCGAGTAGCGCTTCCCTTAGGTGACACGGGTTTACTATGCTTGGGGAGAGGTGTCCCAATCACAGCATGTCTAATTGCGCTCTCACATGTTCCAGCAAGGTCGTCAACGACTGACTAGTTTGTTGTACCTTATTCGTAATTGTCATCAGTTGGAAATATTTTTGCATGAATCCGCTCATTTCCTGTAATTCGATCATTACAGTTTCTGTATCATTAATTAACTCTTGTCTCAACCCTGCCAGGTTATCTATTAACCAATTGATTCAGGCTCTATTTTTGGCCACTTCTAACCTTGTCACATTTAATATTGTCACACTCTCCCTTGTCACTTGAGAAAGCGTCCTCTGGTTTACTTCCACTTCTCCCAGTTTCCTTCTTATGAATTTAACGTCATCTTCAGTCACTGTTCCAAACAGGACATTTAACGCTTTTCCCACAATCGGAACTACTGATCTCTTTTCCCGCGTCTGCAGTAACTCTATTCACTTCTGGTAATTTTGCATGCCCCTCCATTGAGCCTCTATCATAGTGGCCTCTGATTCTAGGGAGTGTAATAAACTAAGATACCATTTTTCCTTGGGATAATCTTGCCCTACCTTCAACCGGGCTGCATCCAGCTGCGTTAGCTCATTTCTTAGCTTATTTAGTAGCGAGTCGTATGGTTTCAAATCTATCACGAATGTGATCAACCATTTAGACCTGGTTATTATTACGTCACTCGTCTTTTTAAAAATGGTGTTTCGGCTGTGCTTCCCAGCTTTCGCCATCGTCACCATCAGTGTGGCTACCATCATCATCATCAACAACCCATTCATTTTGATCATTCCTGCAAGGTAACAAAATTCTCTTGTTGTTATTCTTCATAACCATTCAGCCTTGCTCAATTCATTACTCAATTATTCCATAATTTCTTACTAAGTTCAGCTCCTCCCTCCTCTAACTAACTCCTAGCAGACAGAATGGTCCGGTCAGGTGTGCGTGGCGCCCACTCCAGAGGTCGTACTTCATGACACCACTGATGGCCAGTTAGCAATGCCAATAATCTTCTTCCGTCCTTCGTGAGGTGCAGCTCGCGGCTCCATCCCCCCCATCCACATCCACCACAGTCAGCCAGCAGGTTTTTGGATGAGCCAGTGTCGTTATCTGTCGACACCGAATGCTTCTATTCTGCACAGCCTTCTTTGTTCTACTGAGATTTGGGGTTCTTCACCCTTCTTAATCTCATCTTCCGAGGTCGTCCTTGCTCAAACTCTAACCTTCCCTTTGTGTTTAATTCCCGTCCAGGAGGTGTTTTGTCCTCTTCTTCATCCCCTGATTCTTCCTTCTGTTTAGAGCCCTCGCCCTGGACGTCTTTAATACCTCTTGACTCTATGTCTAGATCTCTCCTGCTTCTTAGCTTTTCCTTGAGATGGGAAAGGGGTATTCGATCCTCTTCCTCCCACTCGCTGGGCCCTTCATCCTGTTCAGGGTGCCTCTTTTTAGAGCCCATGACTGCTTGATTGGATCTCCTCGTCTTTCTCTTCCTTTCCTTTGGACATGGGGGTGCGATGGCGACCTCACAGGGTTTTCTCTGCACCGATTCAGTCGACGACTGAACGCCGCTGATCCCCGCCGAGGGTTCCAACTCTGTCATTTGGATCGTTTCGTCTATCTGGCCGAGTCGATCTATCTCCTCATTTTCTTCGGAATCTTCCTCCGTCTCCATTTCTTCCGGCTCAACCAGAGTTACCTTCCTTGTCCTTGTCTTCTTAGGCTTCGGTTCGCTCATTTCCAGGTTAGCTATTTCAGCCTTCTTCAGATCATAGGCATGGACCCTCCTTGCTCGTCCTGCCATTTGATCCCATATTACATATGATACTGGACCCGTCTGCTCTACTATCCGGTAGTACGGTTCCCATCTTTGGTCCAGCTTTCCTTCTCTCTGGTGGATTTTATAGTAGACAGGGTCTCCAACCTTCAATTCTACTACCTTTCTTTCAGCATTCACTCTCTCATTTCTTTTCTTCTGGGCCCTCTTTATTCTTCTTCTGGCCTGTACAAATATTTTATGTTGTTGTTCCAGCAACAGCTGATGATGATCTTCTCCCATATACTTTCTTCGGGGCTTCAGTAGGTTATCCACAAGCAGGACCACGTCTCTGCCAAACAACATAAAGTAAGGAGAAAATCTGGAGGTTTCGTTTATCGTAAACCTCACGGCTGCCAGAGCCTGCGTCAAATACAAGTCCCAATTTCCAGTGTTCTCTCTGGCCAGCTTGGCCAATACATCTCCCAAGGTTCTATGAAACCTTTCCACTTTAGCATTTCCTTGGGGGTGATATGGAGATGTTTTACGTGCTCTATATTCAAACCTGTCAGCACTTCTCTCATTATGCTGTTTATATTCGCCGTGCCATTATCTGTTACCATTTGCACAGGGGCGCCATACCTAGGGAAGATTTCACTTATTATCAAACCGGCCACAGTTCTAGCCTTCTTGTCTGGTACTGCAAATGCCTCAGGCCAATTTGTTAGCCAATCGACAAAACTCACTATATAGTTGTGTCCTTGTGCAGTTTCCCCGTATGGTCCTGATACATCCATACCCACTTTCTCGAAGGGGAAGTTCGGCACGTCCGTCTCCTCCAATGGTGCCATTTCTTGCATTCTGCTCTCCGACTGGCACACTACGCAGCTCCGAACATAGTGACCTCTCCGTACAGTTTGGGCCAATAGTACTTTCTTCCTATTAGATGACATGTCCTATCAATTCCCATGTGACCCAACCTCTCGTGGCACTGTTCCAATATCTCTGGTCTTAAACTTTTGGGCACATACAACTTGGGCTTGTCTTCTTCATCCCTGCCTGAGAGATAATACAGCCTTTCCTCTATTATGGCATACTTGGTGGTCTCTCCTGCCTTCACCTTTTCTCTCAGAGCAGCTATTTCACTGTCTGTCTGCTCCTTCTCAATTCCTTCTGTCCAGTAGGGATCGGTGCGTCCCCTTCTTCGTCCGATTCTAACATAGGGCGATCTTTTAGCTTATTAGAGTTAATTACTCCTATTCTATAGGCTTTATCATCTACTCCCTGCTCTACTTTTACAGATCTTTCTTCCAGTTGTTTCGGTATTCTTGAGAGTAAATCTGCGCACGTGTTTTCCTTCCCTGCCAAATACTCTATCTTACAGTGGTAGCCACTTAACTTAAGTGCCCACTGTTGAATCTTCTTATTATTTGTCTATTCTGCCTGCAATAGGTACTTCAGAGGCTTGTGGTCTGTTTTTATAGTAAAGACCGCACCATTCAAGTAGTAGTCCAGTTTTTGGAGAGCATACATGATAGAATATGTTTCTCTTTCTATTACTGGCCATCTCTGTTGTGTCTCTGAGAGCTTATGAGAGAGAAAATATATCGGTACTTCCTCTGGTATGCCTGGCATTGGTCCTTCTTTATCGGGACACGGCTGGGTAAGAACTGCTCCTACACACTGCTTACTGGCATCAGTGTATAGTACCATGGGCTTGCTGAGGTCTGGGTACGTCAGCAGTGGGACGGCTGTCAACTGTTCTTTTAACGTATCAAATGCCCGTTGACAGTCCTCTGTCCACTTGAACCTAGCGTATTTCTTCGTCAGGGCTACTAGTGGTATGGCAATTCTTGAAAATGCCGGGACGAATCGTCGGTAGTAACCTATAGCTCCTATAAAGCCTCTTACTTGTCTCACTGTCTTAGGTTCTGGCATTTCCCTTATGACTTTCACCTTATCCATGTCGGGTTTAATACCGTCTCCGTTTATAACAAAGCCCAAATATCTAGTCTCCTCCTTCAGAAACTGACACTTTGACAATTTCAAATTTAAGCCGTGTTTTCTTAACCTTCCCAACACTTGTTTTAGATGGAAAAAGTGTTGTTCTACTGTTTCTGAAAATATCAAAATATCATCTAAATATGCCATGGCAAAGCTCTCGTATCCTCCTAACACTACTGACATCAGCTGTTGGAAGATTCCCGGGGCATTAGCTAAACCGAATGGCATCACCCTGAACTGAAACAGTCCTAGGTGACACGCAAATGCGGCCTTCTCCTTGTCAGCCTCATCAAGGGCTACCTGCCAATACCCGGACCTCAAGTCCAACGTAGAGAAATACTTTGCTTTCCCTAATAATGCTAATATGTCATCTATTAGTGTCAATGGCACCGCCAACGGCTTCGATATAGAATTCAGTTTCCTAAAATCTACACAAAACGGTGCCCGCCATCTTTCTTACCTACTATCACGATTGAAAGTCTCCAAGGGAGATCGATCTTTCGATCATCCCAGCTTCCAACATCTCTTCTACTGCCTCTTCTACAAGGGTCTTTTATGAATAGGTGTCCGGTAGGGTTTTAATTTCACAGGGGGGTGATCTCCGGTGTCGATTTTCATTTTGACTGTGTGGGTCTGGCCCAATTCCTTGTCTGACTGGGCCACCACATCTCGATTATCCCTCAGCAGACCTCCCACTCTGGTTCTAAATTGATCCGCTGCTAATATATCTTCGTCCACTATTCTTTCTGTTTGCTCTACAAGTTTTCTTCGTCCCTCTTCGAATCTCACTCGATTCAGAGTCCGTAGGGGTAGTGCTTTTCCTATCTCTTCCTCTCTCCTAACCATTATAGTCTTTTGGGCCTGGTTCACCATCATAATGGGCACTAATTCAGCTGCCTCCACCACCGTCTCACACAGAGTTACCTCATTCTCTTCTAGGCCCTTCCCTTCTACAGGGACCAACTGCAGGGGTCCTTTTCCTATTTTCTTCCCTGACATTAACCTACCCTTTCCCGACACCGCCGTTCTGAGGGGTAGTTTTACATCTTCCTCCACCACTATTGTTATATCTTCTTCTGGTGGGCATCCCAATGGCGTTCTCTCGCCATTCACTATCAACACAGTGGGGTTGAACTCTATCTTGGCCCTCTGGCTCCGGAGCCAATCTTCTCCCAAGATTGCCTCCGTATACACAGGTTGGGGGTTACGTAAAAATTTTGGGTGCTTCTTAATTTCCCAATCCTCACAGGGAGCCTCACCATCCCTTTTTATCTCCAGGGGGCTCCATCTGCTTGCGTGACCTCTATGTCCGCTTCCCCTGTAACCTACTCTTCCGTTTCACCCGCCTGTATGCTTCCTCTCTCATCAATGACACAGATGCTCCTGTGTCTACCAGAGCTTTCATCGCCTTACCCCCTATCTCTGCTCTACAGGATAGCTCCTTCTCTTGCGTCAGCGAAGAGAACACTTGGGCTTTCCTTTTTCTGGGTTCCCACCTTTGGGTCATCCCAGCCATAGGCGCCGGTAGCAATAAATCACCTTCATTATTCTTACGAGGGGGAGTTCTGCGCTTTCCGCACGTGGGCGGCCCCGGCTGGACCCCTCCCAGTCTCCTGCGGCTGTTCCTAAGGATACAGCTTCTCCTCAGGTGCCCTGGTCTCCTAAAAAACCAGCACCTTCTTGCCGGACAGTTCACCGTAAAGTGGCCCACCTGACCACATGTCCAACATTTTGCTCTTTTTCTCTTCAACTGGGCTAACCTCCCGTTTACTCCCGGGGGCACCTGTCTTCCACCCAAGCGGCTCGCCCGACCACTGGTCCAAGCTTTTATTTCCCTTCTTTTTAACTGGGCCACCCTCCCTTTTAATTCCGGGGTGGCCCGCTGGTTTTCCCTGGTCTTGTCTCTTGGGCTCGGCCTTCTTCGTCAATATCGGTGGGGCACCTTTTCTCAGCTCGCACCACTTGGCCAGGTGTCCCTTCTTTCCACTCCTAGTGCACCTGTCCTGTTCGAAGTCTGGGGGAAACCCCACTTCGTCGGACATTCCGCCGCTCTGTGGTCCTCATGTCCACAACTCCAGCAGACCAGCCCGTATCAACCCGGCGTGGGCTTATAGAACCCATGCCTGGTTGACCATGCCTTTCTATTGGGGTCTTCTTCCCACACCTCAGGCTCACCTACTTCCAGCTTGACCCTCCAATTCCACACGGGGGGTCTTCCGCCTTCCCCCCTTCTTCCGACCTCTTGACTTAGTATCTGTTTCCTTCCACACCTTTTCACCTTTTCCCATATGACCTGGCTCTCCTTGGCCAGCTCTACTGCTGCCGATAGTCTCAGCGGTCCCTCTTTTAGCACGTCGTGACGAACACGCTCGCCACTTAGTGGCTCCACATACAGGTCTGCTAACTGGGCCTGCATGACCGCATTGTCTCTCACCACTTCTGGGAAGGCCAATGATGACAGCTTCCCCGCTCGGGCCCCCAATTCTCCCGGGGTTTCGTCCCGCAGCTGTGTCAGCTTTAGGAGGGCTCTCATGGCCTCTATAGCCGTGCCCTCGTCGGCGAATTCCTTAGTTAATAGTCCCTTTAACCTTTCCCATGACAAGTGGTGTTCACTCTCCAAGAGCCCCTTCATAAATTCAGACGCTTTCCCCTTCGTGGCATCATATGCCAGATACAGGGTCTCCTGGTCTGTGAGTTCATATATAACTCAGCTCTTCTCCAGGATTGCCAGCCAGTTTTTGAAATCTCTCCCACTTCCATCAAATGCTGGGACCCTCGGTCCACCCAACAACCTTCTTAGGTCAGCTGACAACCCCTGTCTAACCCCCTCTTCATCCCCCACTACTCTATCTGAATCATAGTCCGACATATTTAAAGAGAAAGACGATCTACGCAGCAACAATCGAGGTTGGGAAATCAAACAAAGTGTCCTACCTTACAGACGATTCTGCTCTCGTTCCTCTCAGGTCCCGGGTCGTTTTGAGTCCTATTCGAAATTTCTCAGCAACAGCGGTCGGTCCAGGGTCCTGTCCTGGTGTCACGGTACTAATTGTGGCAGTCTCTGTTCCAGGGTCCTATCCTATGGTCACGGCACCAACTGTGACGTCCTTGTCGCAGCGCTAGCTGTGACGTCCTTGGTCGCGGCGTCAGCTGCGACGTCCCTAAACACAGCCTTCGCTCGCTCCTCGCTTCTCAGTCCGGGTGTCACCGCTCCAAACGTGACGTCCGCCTGTCGCGTCAGTCGTGTTGTCTCGTCCTGTGACGACCAACTGGCTTGGTATCGGTCGCGGCAACCAAATGTGACGTTCTAACCTTTTGGTGATTCGGATGGGGATCTGGTTAGATTCGATATCAGCCTCGTCGTTCCCAACTCACTTCCAACGCCTGGTTACCAAAGTAACTGCATTGATCTCCAGTCTGCCCACCCACGTTGTGAATTGATCTTAGGCAGACGAGATCAGTCAGTAGTTGGGGCCGTAATGCAAATCGGGTTCAACGGGGGTGACACCACACAAATATGCATAAAATAAAATAAAATGATAACTCAAAAATTCAAGGTATCAAAAAAAGGATAACAAACTTTATGTCTAGTTGTTGGATACAGAGGACTGCATCTATTTCCCGACCCGTTCTATGGATTGTGACACGTTGTTTTCCGTTAGGCGAGTTTTAACGCTTCAAGTTGTTTGCTCTTTAAGAAATTGGTTTTTCGGTGTGTCTTCGGGCGAAAGTCGAAAAAAAAAACTTATTTTGGTGGTCTGGATCTAAGTCGATCTTCAAATTAATTGTTCTTGGATTGAAGAGGAGTCCGGAATTTGCATGAATCTTTCAAGTCAGCTATCTGCGAGGCTTGCTTCAACTGGAGACTGACTCTGGGAACTGTCTCCAACTCCACTGAAACTGAACTTGAACTCATTTCTGCTCGCTGCGACTTCGCTTATATGGACGCCGACCGAAACCGGGGTGGGTTTGTCGGCGCCGGGGGTTCCTCGATAATTCTAAATACTTATCCACCTATTTTATTTCTGGTTAGGAATTTTCCACTTTTTTCCATTTGTGGGAGCCTTCTCTTACTCCCACCTTCTCACCATACTTCAGAGGGGCGTGAACTGCCCTCCCCACTTCTTCGTAGCAACCTCTCATACCCATCTGGAGGATGGGCGGCGATAACCTCCTCCTTGCGTCACGTGATCACCACTCGACCAATGATGTTTTAGTCGGGCGTGTACGATTCCGCGGCTTTGTTTCAGGAAAAAAATATCTTGCTTAACAAAAAAAAAATTATCTTTTCTTTTCCTTTTCTTTCTTTTAATCGCAGTTATCATTTTCTCTAGCCGCAAACAGAACAATACGAATGATGGTGGTCATAACTCTTGTCCTCACCTGGACTTCGTCAGTCATCTTATCGCTAATTATCAGAATGGGTGGCCTTTTTAACACTGCCAGACCGTCGCCTCGAAAAGAAACATTTCTAAGTTCACATTCATTTTTTTTCGGTACACATTTCTGATAACACAGTTTTATTATTGCAGGCTAAAGATGTTCCGTCGAAAGAAATCGGTCAGTGGACACATCGTGTGCGGCTTTTGACACAATTAATTTTCATATCTATCCAAAGCCCTGTATTTACACCTGTGTTTTGTCAATTATCAAAATTAACGTTTTCAATTGGACTTTTCTTTGGCTAGTCGTCTGGGGTTTGCTTAATCAGATGCTTTCTCCCACCAGCGGTTTGTTTTTGTATCCCAGATAACACAGCCCGACGCCAGAACACACCCGATTCCTTTATCCACTCGGAATTTCCCTGCCATTGTAATGACACTCTTTCGCCATTTGTTACTTATCAAAATATCCCTTATCCATTGTCTCTTAGCCGCGGTGTTCTGCTTATCATCCACGCTCTGGGTATTCGCTTCTCCTTTCCTTTCTTTTCTTTCTTTTCTTTTTCTGCCTTGGTAAATGGTGCCACAGTATCAGCGGAACTAGTAAATAACATAGACAATTTTTAGCATGTTTTTTGCTATGACACACATTAATTTGGAAAATCTTACAAAAATATAAATAATTGTCACATGTTAAGGAAACATTCAGAAACTATTCACAGATGATCGAAATTATTATAAATATGTTTTTTTTTAAAGTCATGGCAGAAACAATTTTTAAATATTTATTACGCCCCCAATAACTAATTTTATGAAAACGTTTGAAATTCGATCGCATCGAGTTTAGTGATTACAATAATTAAAAGCACAAGGCTTTGAGGAATGCAAATCATGTTTTCTTTTGTTTTTAATTGGACTCCCCTTCCTGAAAATCAGCTCTGAATTGTAACATACAAAAGTCAATAAAACAAAGATATTATTTAATTTCAAATGCTTTTATTTGCTTTTAGTTGTTTTTATGAATATGGACAATATTTTCGGAAAGCAAAAAAGTTTTTCGATGAAAAATGAATTTTTAATACAATTATTTGTTATTTCTTAATTATAATATATTTTTACATTTAAGTTGTTAAAATATAAAATTAGTTAAAAGCCGCATCGGGTTTCCTAAGTCTCCTCATGAGATAGATCTTTTTTTAGAGCGTTGTAAATTGTATCATTTAGAATAATCAGGAGATCCGCAGTAATTAAAAAATGTGATTTTGTGTTTATAATCGGGCTGTAATTATAAAGTACGGAAGAACAACCAGAATACAATTAAGTTGCGTTATTTGAGTTAAGCATTTTTCTCCGCTGTTAAGGCCTTTACTTTTGCGAAACACGTGTGGAGAAGTTAATTTGATTTTTCAATTTCAACTGAGAAGGGTATCTACAAGTATCAGTATCATCTTATGAAATTTATATGACCTTTTTTTTATATTAATCTCAGTTAAGACATTTTTCCATAAATGAAATATCAAAATTAATAATAAAATGAATGGAAATACAAATAACACAGTAAAATGTAATAAATGTACATAAAATTATAGTATTTTATGTACACTCCTGATAAGATTTCATAAGAAAGGTACCTATAAATTAATTAGATACCTTTCTTATGAAATATGAAATTTAATGTCACTCTTAACAGTCTTATTTTAATTTCTTTAGACTATATTTTCCACAAAGCATCGTAAACGTAAAGGTGAAAGCTAAGTATAAAAAAAAAAAATTAGAGCGCTGAAAGTTTTCCTTAAAAATAACAGGGTAAATAATTTGTTCACTTAAATGTAAATTATTTCAATTTTCTCCTTCCGTAGAACAAATTAGCCTCACAGAATCCGACAATATGTCATTCATCACCTGTCAAGTGACGCGAAATTTTATGACCTGCTTTGTTTTATTTTCAAATTTCGGCGCAGAAGCTAAGTTAAGTTTGGTTCAAAATATTTAAAAAAACATTATAATTTATGATTTTCTTAAAAAAAGTTTTGAAACAATGATAATTGATATTTAAAAGAATTTCAAAATGAGATTTCCGGTTTTCTGACTCAAAAAAAAAAGATTTTTAACGAAAATTTCGGAAGTGCTAGGAACGATTAAAAAATGAAAAAAGAAACCAAAATACTTTGATCTTTCCTTTTAATAATAACATAAAGGTTTAGACGATAAAATTTTGTTTTCGTCAAGTTTGTTATACTCTTTTTTTTTAGCGATCTCGTGGAGGTACCTATTTTATATGCATTTGTCAGCCATTTCCAGTATCGTTGTAATTATATGGCGTATATGCCTGCGAATTGGACGCAGATTTTTTCCCAAAAATATATTAAAGAATTCCCTTGTGTCTAATACGGAAGCATCATGTATGAGAGGACATTAAAATCACAAAATGTATGGTTCAGTAAAAGTGGCAATCAGTGCAGGCATAGAGCTAAGCTCAGAAACTAGGATTCCTGGAAGTGAACAAAGAGGATCTCAATAAGAAATATCCCTAAAAAATTCGCCTATACAAAAGAAATTTAGAAATGTATGGAACTGTATTATGTTTTTTTTTTTTTTTTTTTTTTGTTTTGTTTTTTTTTTTGCCTGATTTTACAAATATTTGCTTTGATTGGTATATTACGGCTTGCTTTGTATCTGTGTTCTGTTGATATGCAGGTACTGGAATTTGTTTTTCTGCATGTATGGCATGGGATTTGCCAACAATTACCTTATTTCTATTTTTTTCTGTGACCATATGTACCGGGGTTCACTGATAATAGTAGATTTCTTTGTAATTATTATGAAGTTAGTGTATGCGCATATATTGCTCTTTGAAGAAAAACTAAAACAATTTTCATTAAATACATAATCAAATGTACTAAAATCTATCTTTTTCAAAAAGATAGATTTTTTTCTATCTTATTTGTTTCTATTAAACCTTATTTCTTTTCTATTTTTTTTTAATGCCAATAGTATCATTTGTGCTAATAATGTAAGTGTTTCTTCAAGGTTAGTGAGAATTTTATATAAAGGTAAGGTTATAACTGATTTTTTTTTTTTTGTAATTTGTGCATTTTTTCTTAAATATTCTCTGACACAATTGGGGTGTATTCAATGTGTGGGTGCGCCCAATAGGCCAGCAATTACGATAATATGTCAAATATAGATAAGAAAGAATCTAATTTGACGAGAAATGATTGATTTCAGAGGTGGTTTTAAGCTTAGCAAATGTTGAC
>CAHIKZ030001902.1:3032500-3085000 GCA_903632075.3 Acanthosepion pharaonis | reverse complement strand
GGGCGAGTGGTGTAATACATAACACAGTTATAATGACAATATTCTCCACACGTGAAAATAACTGACATTATTTTCAGTTAACAATATGAAAATAGTGTTCTCTACATTCCTCCAGTTGCTAAGAACATTCTGTTTTTTGTTATTATTAGTTACTTTGTTTAATTAGATTCATTTTGTTTTTTGCTTTGAGAAAGTCCACATTGGACGAAACATGGCAGCAATAACTACAATTTTCATATTGTCATTTATATTTATAAATATTGTTTTTTCTACAGGTTAACTCTGAGAAATTTTCACACACACACACACATATATATATATATATATATATATATATATATAAAATATATAAAACCCATCCAACAGTAATTCTCGGAGTTTCATTCCTTGTGCAATCTTCAGGTGCTGATCATTGTTTACAATTTGGTTAATATTTCTGGCTCTCGCGAGTTCGGGGTATTGTTTGGATGAATTATTACTGCTGTTAAATATTTAATTGCACTATAATTTAATTTAGAATTTAAATTTAGCCTCAGACTTACACTTAAAGTTGAAAATAAAAATCAAACTTCTAATGTTCGTTTAAAAAAGACATTTACGGGCAGGAGTAGGTCTTATTTTGCTTAAAAAACAGCTAGAAAATTAATAATATGATTTGCAATAATAATAATAATAATGAAGTAATATTGTTAATATACGCCAAAAAGAATATATATATATATCTTTAAAAAATTCTCATGAAACAATTTAAACAAGTTTTGTCTACTTATTCTTAATAGGATCCTATCCTATTTAGGGATGAGATTCTTAGTATCCTTATTAAATGAAAAAAGAAAATTACCATGTTGATGTATATCCATTTTATTTCTGAGTACGTTCGACATTAGTACAATTTATGTCGGAAACATACACCTACAGTAACGCCAAGTGAGGTAACTAAGTTATTGAGATATAAAGCTATTTTTTTTACAAAACTATGTAAAGCTATTAGTCATAAACTAGATATTCTGAACTATCTACTGAAATCATTTTGAAACATTTGTACAGTATTCATAATTGATTTTATTTAGGGTTGATTTTAATTTTTTTGAAAAATATAGCTTCTACAATTTTTAGTTTATTGTTTTCATGAAAATTATAGATTTATTAAGAACAATAATTTTTCTAAATTGCGAATGTGGACAGACATGCTGTTGTAAATGTTGAGTAATTTTAGATGCATCATTCATAGGAAAACTCACTTTCTAGACAACGTAGTTGTGGTGCGATCAATATGAATATTATTTTTTTCTGTTAAAGATACAGTCTTCGAAGGGACATTTAAATTTATATACGATGTTAGTTTTCTGCAACATGTTAATAAGTGTGCATGCGTCATTACGATTGATTGAAATGGATATATTGAATTTAGTACAGTATATAATTAATTTTATATATTTACTAGGATCTCTGGTTGATATATTAATATTCATTCGTTTTGTAGAATATTAACGTCCTGTTTATAGTTAGAATGTATTTGATTGTGATATAAAAGATTAATATGTTTAGGATTATTTGAGGAAATATTATATTCTATTTGCTTTATATTAAAATTTCTAATAGTGAGTCTTATTTTTTTTTCGACAGTATAATTAAGGAAGTTATTACTAATAAGTGTTTGTTTTATTTTTTTTAATTCTCTATAAAAATCTGTTTTGTGGATCAATTAATGTTTGCACGATTTATTAGGTTTATAAAATTGTTATTTTCTAGTAACTTGGTCAATCAGTCTTATAGTTAAAAGTTCACGAATAATAGTTTTTTTTTATGTGGAGAGATAGCTAATTTATTATTATAAGTGCTTATCAATATATCGAAAAACGGAATTTTATAACTATTATTAAGTCCGTATGCAAATTTAAAGACAGAATTATTTTGGAATTGTTTTGGAGTTGATATATTTAATCCATATTCTTAAGATACGGATATCATCAACATATCTTAGATAAATGGAGGGAGTTTTGAAATTATTAAATATGTTATATTCGAGACTAGACATATAGAAATTATCAAAAGTTGGACCCAGGTCTGAAACCATGGAAACACCATCCCGTTGTACGTATATAATTTTATGATTATTATTTTTTTTTTTTTTTAGTCGTGAAGATGACATTGTGCTAATGTCGAAAGTAATAAGGATACTAAGAAACACATCCGTAAAAGTGAGAGGATCCCATTAAGAACAAGTAGACAAAACTTGTTTAAATGGTTTAATGAGACATGTCTTAATGAAAACATGCTGGCAAAATATACATATATTTCACAGAAAAAGGTTCGAATCCTGTCGGAGGACGAATATTTTCTGTGAAAGTTTCTCGGACATTCAGACTGGTAAATGTTGTTTAATACTGTTTATTATAAACAGAGCATTTACTTAAATATTTGTATCTATAAAAAGAATGTATAAACATAAAATGTCTTAATATATATATATATATATATATATATATATATATATATATATATATATATATATGCACAAAATTGTTTTGGTTAAAATAAACCTCATCTTAGTCTCGACAAAGCCTTTCCAGTATCGCCCCATGTACAGACATATACACAAACACAAATATATATATATATATATATATATATATATATATATATATATATATATATATATATATATATATATATATATATATATACATATATATATATATATATATATATATATATATATATATTCGTACAGCCGTATCGTAAAAATACATTCTTCCGGGTGACCGCACGCTTTTTATTCCATCGAATCTTACGAATCTTAAGGCGCCAGACACGACTTTCTCGCGCATGCGCACCATTTTTTTTTCAGGCGTGTCCCCACGTCCTTTTTAACCGCCATTCACAACCAAGTAAAAAGAGCATAGAATTAAACTGTATGTGTCTCTAAAGTACACAGACATAACCCCGTACCCCACAAGACACAGAAACTATGAGTAAGTGAAAAAAAAAAGAGAAAAAAAAGGAACTTTTAACGATATTCCGTACAGATGCACTCAATTCTGTCTCGTCGAATCCGTCTATTATGTCTTTAAGGGACAAAGGTCGATTTGTGTTTGTGCGTCACCGCGCACACAGGAATCGACGAATACAGCGACATGATCACACAAAACCGGACTAGAGAGGGTAAAGAGTGAAAACGTGAAGGTGTATCTCTACAAAATGTTCAGATATGCGAGGAAATATTTAAATATACATTTATAGCTACTTTGGCATAAAAGTTCAGAATAAATCTGCAATTTTGATTTCACTGATTACACCGCTTGCATCTAAAATACAATTCTATCCGCGATATCACTATTTACGAAAATTTTCAATTTTACACACACACACACACACACACACACACACACACACACACACACACACACACACACACACACACATATATATATATTTCATTAAATAATATAGACAAGTTTTGTCGATTTATTTTAAGTAAATTCCTTTCATATTGTCTGATAAGCTTAATAACATTATCACTGAAAGATGAAAGAAAAACACCATATTGATACATGGTTTTTAATCCTTGTATCTCCAACGGATTAAATAAGTTTTATGTCGGTCACTCGCTTTCACGACAACTGGCTCTACATTTGAATGATAACTCTAACATTTTTAGGCATTTAAAACAACAAGCCTGGCCGCCTACACAATTCCAGAAAATCCTCGTTGAAAACACAACTATGCTTAAACATGAAAACAATAAACAAAAACTAAAAATTCTTGAAGCTATATACATAAAACAGATGAAACCTAACCTGAACAAAATAAACTAAAGAAATTTTCACAAATATTCTTAAATGCCTCTAATTGATAACAGAAGCCATTGATTTATAGCAACTGCTTCCCATACTTAATACTTCTCGTTTTCACTCGTTTTGTGTGTGCGTGTACATATATATTATATAACAAAGTAGAAAATGTTTTCGTGGGACTCGTTTCGTCCCTTAGGAGTTCATGTAACTAAAGTGTTGTTTCAAATAATAATTTCACCTATATCTATCTATCTATCTATCTATCTATCTATCTATCTATCTCTATATCTATATATCTATATCTATATCTATCTATCTATCTATCTATCTATCTATATATATATATATATATATATATATATGTAAAAGACAATAGGAAAACTGTAATAGTAGCCGACGCGTTTCGTCCAATGTAGACTTTCTCAAGGCAAAAACGAAATGAATTTATTAAACAAAGTAACAAGTTTTCAATGTCTACGTTTTGTTTCTATTTCGATTTCCAAGTCTTTATACTTCTATAGTTTTGTCAAATCTCTCGGTTACAGTCCGTTGGGAAAGCCATATCAATATTTGAAGGAGTGATGCTAGAGCTGTGAAACCTTGCATGCATTAATTTCAACTCTTCTTCTTAATAACTGTATTGTTTCTTTCCAGATACGAGGGTGGGCTGAACAGTTCATAGGCTGATTATAAAGAACTAATGCTAGTGCTGAGAAATTTTACATGCGTCAAATTCAATTTTTCTCAATGATAACTGCATGTTTTTGTTTTTTTTTTCATATAAGTGTAGGTCGAAAAGTTCATAGTCTAACTACGAACGAGTGATGATAGACTTCTGAATTTTGGCATGCGATAATTCCAACTCTCCTTATTAGTAATTGCATTGTTTCTTTATGAAAAACGATTACTCAAAAAGTATTTCATCGGACTGAATTTCTTATGTACGTGCACCTACACATGAGCATGAACGAGGGATGCTGGATATATTAATTTTTTTAAAATCTAGCCGATTTCATATTAAAAAATTAATATTCCCAGCATCCCCTCATTCGTGTATATATATATATATATATATATATATATATATATATATATATATATATAGAGAGAGAGAGAGAGATAGGGTTGTCCATAAAGTTCGTGTGCACTTTAGAGTTATAAATTACTTAAAGTGCACAAAACTTTATGGACACCCTGTATATTAGGCACACAAAAAAAAATCGGGATGCCAACTAACCCAAAAACTATCAGATCTGTAATATAACGTATGAGGAAAGACATTCCTTGTAAAAGAAAGTTCCGTTTCCTTTTTCGTTTTTCTTATTATTTCCCGTCTCGTTGATAAAGGACACAGGCGCGTCCGAAAATTCCGATTTTTAGAGTCTTTCTCATCATTCTTCTATTTGATCAATAAGCATATTAATATGCAATAAATACATATGATAAGCAGCATACATGTCTTTTCTTTTTACTTATATACATATATATATATATATATATATATATATATATATATATATATATATATATATATATATATACAAGTATATGATTGGTGTATACGGAATAAATTCCAATAACCAATAATTACTATTCTTAAAAAGTGCTCAATACATTGTAGAGAGAATATAATTATTTATTTAAAAATTATAACATAAATATGTTATAAAATCACTACAAAAATAGCCATTTTGTTTCAACGCTTCTAGCGTCTTTGTTTTCAACACCTCTAGCGTCTTGATGGTGTTTAATGTAGATTGTAGAACCTACAATCTACATTCAACATCATCTTGATAAGACGCCAGAGGTGTTGAAAAAACATGGCTATTTTTGTAGTGATTTTATAACATATTTATACTATAATTTTTAAATGAATAATTTATATATATATATATATATATATATATATATATATATATATATTTTATTTTTCCCAAAAAGAACTACTGGATATTTTCACATCAACGAAAATATATATGTCGATTGACACACTAAGATCAACTTGTCGCCATTGACTTTTTTTCCCCGAGCCCCTGTTTGCGTCACCATCAGTCGAAATCTGAGATTCGTTCCAAAGGAGGTTATGGTTCATATAAGTGTGCGAAAACGTTATCACAATCGGGTAAAGGAAGAAAAAAAGAAAGCGCGCAACGTCGATAGACTGGGTTCCTTCATGATTGCGTTTGTGTTCATTAAAGGATATTGGCTCGAATATATCTGCCTGTACCCCGGGGTATGTAAGGCCTGTACCCCGGGGTATGTAAGGCTCGGCTGTTGAGGTTGAATTGTGCAATGTAGCATGACCAATGAGCGTACTTAAAAGAGTGTTCTGTGTAAATGAGTAAGCTGAAGTAGATTCGAAGTAATATTATTTCAATATCAGTGTCCCGAGCAATTGAATAAGTACAAAATGAAACAGATCCCGACAGACTCACACAGGGAAACACACATACACACAGACACACAGAAACACACACATACAGCCAGAAGCACACACACACACACACACACACACACACACACACACACACACACACACACAACACACACAAAGAGGTACACGCACATTTCTACACATAGGGGCCAACGCACACTTCCACACACGTGTACGCACAAAGTTACGGCCGCACACACTTGCACACTTCCACGCGCACAAACCCGCAGCTGTATACACACCCACATACATACTCTCACACACATACGCACACACACATCCACAAACATGCAATGGCACATGCACATCCCCAATACAAACGCACTCTCATACACACAGACACAAACACGAATCTTTGACAGACTTTCACATGCACGCACACACACTGACACACACGAAAGCACAAACACTTTTACCTACAGAAATAAAACACACAAAAACACACACCTATTTATATAAATATGTAATCAGTATTACTGTGACCAAAAATACAAATTCTGATGTTAGGTAGTGAAGTGAGGCGAAAATTTCTCAGCAGCCCCACCACCTATATATATATATATATATATATATATTGTAAAAGTTTCATTGAAGTCGACACTGCGATTATGCATTTATATATTTCTTACATTTGCACAAGATATTTGTTTTTTGGAAACATAGAGTGTGTAAGAAAAAATCTACATCTCCAGATAAATCAAAAACACCACTCATATTGTTTAACAGATTAGCCTCAAGATCTGGAATCCAGACCTTATTCAGACAGTTCTACAGACACTAAAAAAAAAAAAAAGAAATCTCTTGTACACATATAAGAACAATACAATAAAAAGTTTAATCGTAGTGCCTTGTCATTCACATCCAATGAAACCTAAGGATAGGAAATTCTGCCCAAATATATATATATATATATATATATATATATATATATATATATATATATTGATGCATGTTTCATTAAATAAGTTTTGTCTATTTATGTTAAGTGAATTCTTTCATAATATCTGATAGCTTAATAACATTATCATTGAAAGACGAAAGAAAATCACCATATTGATACATGTTTTTTAATCCTATCCAAGTTTTCGGCTTATATAAGCCATTATCAAAGATGACAATTACATTACAATATATTAAACAATACACGGACAAAACAATAATGATAGTCTGTTTTTGTTGTATGAAAAATTTCCAAGCAACGACAAACTCGTGTATACTAGACGTGGAATCGAAAATCGCACTGCAGCTTGTGACGTCACACATAGCGACGCGAGGGTGAAAACGAGAAGTATTAAGTATGGGAAGCCGTTAGTATAAACCAATGGCTTCTGTTATCAATTATTCTGAATTTCATGAACAAAGCAATCATCAGATATGTCGAAAACGATTCAGCTGTTCTACCGGTAATATATACATTAATAAAAATATATATATATATATATATATATATATATATGTTTAAGCATGTTCACTGAGCTGATTGATGTTATATTAAGCACCTGTACTCAGGAGTTTCGCAAAATAATCTTTTTGAAATTGTTCGGTCCACTTTACAGGAGATATCAGTAAATCTCTGTCAATTTTTTCGTTATATATATATACATATGTATTTTATTAAAGACATTTTTTATGTTTAACGTTCTTCTTATAGATACAAGTATTTAAGTAAATGCTCTATTTATAATAAACAGTATTAAATAACATTTACCGGTTGAATGTCCGAGAAATTTTCATAGAAAATATTCGTCCTTTGACAGGATTCGAACCACATCCTATACGGAACCGTCATTTACGCACGTGCCTTACAATCGTCAAAGGATCCATCGAATTTACTGCTTATAAACTTTGTGGCCGATTGGTAAGGCACGTCAGCGTAAATGACGGTTCCGTATAGGATGTAGGTTCGAATCCTGTCAAAGGACGAATATTTTCTATGAAAATTTCTCGACATTCAGGCCGGTAAATGTTATTTAATACTGTTTATTATAAACAGAGCATTTACTTAAATATTTGTATCTATAAAAGAACGTTAAACATGAAAAATGTTTTTAATAAAATAAATTGTCGGATATTGTCCATTTTTATATATATATATATATATATATATATATATATATATATATATATATATATATATATATATATATATTATGTTAAACACACCTATTCAATAGTTAATAGACTCTCCCATCTAATATAAGTAGTAGTAAGAGAAACGAGGGTTAGTCGATGTCGGACGACAGTTAGTCGAATACGTAAGTAGTCAGCGACCACAAGAAGATTACTCTGCGTAATACCTATTATATCAAGTTCCTAACATTTTGGTACGTTGAACTATTTAGGACCGATTTAGTACAAATACAAGCCTCCACTGCGAAATAACTCCACAACAACTTTGGCGACGAGGATTCGCACTCATACGTGGGAAGAAAAAATTCGCTCGTCACAATAACTTCGGCGACAAAATCTCGGATTCACACTAAAAAAAAAAAAAAAAAAATTGGCAAAGTTTTCGCAAGCCAAGACGTCAACATAGTGACGAAAAATCTGTCGTATTCTCAACTGAGAAAAGAAATTTTTTTTCCCGATAATACAGTTTGCTCAAATAGGTCACGAATTGCAAATTCGTAGGACCCCACTCTCTACAGTATTTAGGCATTGTGTAAACTTTTCGCGAAGTTGGAGGAAGGCAAAAATATATTCCGGGAATTCTTTAAGCTCCAGTCGGAAGAACAGATGAAAATATTAGAGCAATAAAAAGCATTCCAGATGCAGTTACAGGAGGAAACTTTTAATAAACAAATGCAATTCCAACAAAAAATGGAACAGATGCATAAGGAGTTTCAAAACAAAATTCTGGAAATAACTGAGAAGAGGAAAGAGAAAAATCTACAAAATGATTCTTTCCCAGAGAATACAATATGGAATTCAACTGAAATATTCACGTACAGTCCAGATGAAGAAATAACTTTTGAGGAGTATTATAAAAAATATACGGACGTGTATAACGAGGACTGCCACACGTGGTCTGAAGGAAAGAAGGTTAAACTTCTTTTAAGCAAATTAGGAACTGCTAAGCATAACAAATTGGTAAACTACATTTTACCGAAATAACTAGCGAGTTGACATTTACGGAGGCGGTAAATATATTAAGGGAATTATTTAGTAAAAAGACATCTCTGTTTCACAAGAGGTGGAAATGTTTGAATCTGATGAAAGATGACGAAGAAGTCTATATAACGTACGCAGCCAATGCGAATAAGCATTGTGAAGAATTCAAGATAGCAGAGTTAAGCGCAGACAATTTTAAGTGCTTGGTGTTTTTGCAGGGGCTGGTTTCGGAAAGAGACGCAGAGTTGTGAAAATTAGTACTGGCAAAATTGGAAAGCGATCAAAGTATTACGATTCAGAAATTGGCAGAAGACTGCACAAGATATGTTAGCGTAAAGAAAGATTAAAAAAGATAGAACAGTCTGGAGTTTCGCATGTAAGGAAAATACGCTACAAAGAAGAAAGTCAGTCTACCAAAAAGAATTCTAAAATTGCGGATTATCAAGCAAAAAGTGAAATACCAGAGAAAAATAAACAAAAACTCCCGAAGCTATGTTTTGCTTGCGGTTAACTACACTGGTACAGATATTGCAATTTTAGGAATAAAAAATATTTCAACTGTAAAAGAGTTGTTCATAAAAGCTCGCACTGCAGGTCAAAAAATAAAGACAATAAAATAAGAAAATTAAAGTCCAACGAGATAAAAGATGGAATAACCAGAAAATTTGTTACCGTCGAAATAAGTAATAAAAATATAAAAATGCAACTTGACACTGGCTCAGATCTATCTATCATAAATTTGCATACGTGGAAGAAGTTGGGAAACCCACTTTAATGAAGACAAATAAAATCGCGAGGTCAGTGACGCGAGAAAAAAATACAATTTATTAGGGAATTTGTTGCAAACATCGCGTTAAATAAAAATGCGAAAAGATAAACTATTTGTCATAGAAGATACCACGAACTTACTTGGTACGAATTAGATAACAGAATTCCAATTATGGGATATACCGATAAATTCCTTTTGTTACAAGGTAGAAAGTTTAAACTACGAAGCCCAAAAATTAGTAAAAAAAGTTAAAGAAACATTTCCTACTGTTTTTTTTTTCAGATTTGGGAACGTGTACCAAGATGGAGGCAAAATTCCAGCTAAAAGAAAACGCTTAGGCGGTATTCAAAAAGAAAAGGAATGTGCTGTTTGCCTCAGTTGAACAGATAGATACAAATTGGACAGATTAGAGAAAACCGGTGTACTTAAAAAAAAGTTGAGTATAGTGAATGGGCAACACCGAGTGTATACGTGAAAAAAAAAGCCCCGGAAATTAAAGATGAAGACGACACCGAGAAAAACTGGGGAGCGAGTTACCCGCAGCTAAGGACATGCAGTATTATTAAATGATTTAAGTCAACTGAAGTCACCACAGAAAACGTTAAGAAGCACAAGATCAGCAAAAGGAAAGCTAGAGGCTGAACAAATAGAACCACAAGAAGAACCTACAGAAACTGTGACCCCATCCTTACGAAGCTCAAAGCGGAAGGTTGTTTCTGGTAACACTATGGAGGTACCAAAAAATAGAAAAGCGAATTGGCAATATGATGTACTTGGGTGAAAGGCGAAAAATTCACGTGCAGACGGCACGATAAGATGACGCTCTTCAGACGTGGTTGACAGCGGTCCCGCGGAAGAAACGCCGATGGAGGTGATTTTCTATACGTTTGATCTAAGAACGCCTGCAACGATTTTACCTGTGTTTTATATATATATATATATATATATATATATATATATATATATATATATATATATATATATGCATGTGTGTGTGTATATATATATATATATATATATATATATATATATATGCATGTGTGTGTGTGTGTATGCGTGTGTGTGTGTGTGAATCAAGACAATGTGAAACTATTATTGGTGAATCATACCAAAATTGTCTACAGTTACCAATGCAAGGGAACACACAAAATCCTAGAAGCTATTATTATACAAAATTACCAACTCAAATTAAATGAAATACTTTAAGTCACAAGTGATAGTAACATGAAGCATGTATAAAATATTTATTAAGGTTAAAAGAAAAAACGGCGACTAATTTTCGATACATTCTATCGAGATTCGCACCCGAACCGTTTCGATACAACGCAAGCGTCATACCAAGTGTACCAACTGGCCACACCGGCGACGAAGAAACTGAATAGTCTTGATATAGCAGAAAGCACTGGACGGCCGTTTCGTCCTATTTTGGGACTCATCTGCAGTGCAGTGCCTAATATTCGATACGTTCTTTTCCGATAATATTTCACTGCATTTCACATGATGTCACTGAGCGCAATTTCAAACTTTCAGCTCTCTATAAAATACCAGGATGTAGCCAACAGAATCTTATCTACCAGACGGATAGCATATTGTTCTTGACATTAACTGAAACGGAGGAAAGTACTGGAACAAAAACAACAGTAAATACATGAACAGTTTATCCACAATATTGATCCTAAAATTAAACATAATATTAGAAAATTGAAAGAAATGGAGTAAACAATTTTAACACTCAGACATTGTCGGATGAATTTAATAAAAGTTGTATAGATTAACATTTCAAAATACACCTTAAATCGAGAAATCTGAACAAGTGAATAGAAATTTACTTGACTGCGAAGCTCTCCGTAGCCGATCCGTTAAAGCACGCCGGTAGTTTTCCTTGCAAATGGGGAAGAAAATTAGAATTCTTCCGGTTCCGGTGGACAAACTCTCTTTATTAGTTTCACTAAATGCGATGGCCGCTAGACGAAGTCAACACTGTTTAAAAATACGTGTATCCACTAAAATAACGGTCGAAGATATATATATATATATATATATATATATATATATATATATATATATATATATATACTGGATGTAACAGCAAAGTTGTCCAAATAGTGGAAAAACATAATTATCCCTCCCACAAAATGTTTAATATCTAAAAAAAAAAATAAAAAAATAACACTAAACTCATTGAGTTTCTTTGTTCCAGGTTTTTCCAACTGAGCAATGTTGAGAGATAAAAGATCATCATTACAACTTAGATCTAAAGAGATCAATTGGAAAAGATACAACTCAATCCATAAACATTTGGCACATGAGAAATGAGTTTCAGCTATGACAGTCCAAAACAGCAGTGAAAAAGACTGAAAATGAAATCGTGCGTGAAACTTGTGAGGCACTTTGTTACTTCAGAATAGGAAGTTAGAAGGTTAGAGAGGGCAAAGATCATCTTGAATAAGTAGAATAATAAACCTGGTATTGCATATATATATATATATATATATATATATATATATATATATATATATATATATATATTTGAAGTTTATTTCAATCATTTATGAGTTTCCGATCCTTAGCTCAAATTAATAGATGATAAAAATGTCATTTTGTTTATGATCAATTTTATCACGATACCAAGTGTACCAAGTGGCCACACCGGCGAAGAAGAAACTGAATAGTCTTGATATAGCAGAAAGCACTGGACGGCCGTTTCGTCCTATTTGGGACTCAGATTAATATTAGACAGTAATTATACATTTTTACTGTTCCAAGTAGAATCCCATAGCGTTATAAAAACCTCGGAGAATTCCAGTAAGATAGCTTTAATCATTTCTAAGATACAACAGTTCAGGGCTTAATCTAACAATTGGACAATTTTGCTGTTGTACGTTTTGGCCAATTTTGCTGTTACACAAAGTCGTGTTATTGATATCTCAAAAGTAATATTTCTCAATACGATACAATGGACGTGGATCAATTATGGTCTGAGGTTTATGTTCGTACAATGGAACTCTTGAGTTACAGGAGAAGAAATGTTGTGACACAGCTGCTAGTTACATTGACGTGTTAAGAAAGGCATGGATAATTACTGAAGACCGTCGTCTATGGGGAGAAAACTGAATTTTCAAGCAGGATAATACTGTAATCCACAACGCTCGAAGTTCGAAGGATTTTTTTTTTAACGCAAAACAGCATTCAGCTTTTGAGCCCTCCACCGTGTTCCGTTTCATCTTCAAACGAATTTTGGAACAATTCTAAAATTCGCTTGAAGATGAAACAGAACTAATGCTTTTAATTTAATTATATAATTAAATTTTAAGTTTTTACCTTCGGTTTTTGAAACATGGTAATTCCTGAGTAGCGAAGGAACCATATTTTATATCAGTCAATTTATAATATATATATATATATATAATAAAAAGGTTTAAACACTAATATTCCATGGTCATAATTTATTCCATTGGAATCGTAAATACGATCCAATTCATCAGACCTACAAATTCAAAAAAAAGAAAACAGAAAAAACAACTCCGAAATAAAAACAGAATTTAGAGAGTGTAAGTATGAGGGGTAACATACTAGAGAAGGAGGGAGATTAAACCTTAACAGAGAGAATTTTAGGAGAGGTGGGTGGAAGGGGTTTAAAAAATGAATGTTGTCGGATGTCTCATGTATAAAGATACATTTCGTGGTGACATACACACACCATAGACAATCTAATGTTAGAATAAGAGGGAGGGAAAGACGAGGTGGGGGAGAGAGATGGGGAGAACGAAAGTGAAATTAAAGGGCCGCTTTGTAATTGAGAAAATTTGACAAATTAAATATATTACAAATCAAATATAAACATATAAAAAAATAAATATAACGATTATCTAATCCAGCAAGGACCTATATTTTTATGTTCAAAAACCACTAATATTATATATATATATATATATATATATATATATATATATATATATATTTTTACTTTTATTACTACATACGCTGTTTTTAGTAGATACCGGTTTTGGAGTAAACACCACGTTTATTTTAAACTGTATTTATTTCGTTTACCGGTCTGCGTACTCGAGTAAAGTAACTAAATAAAAAATGGCACACTCTGTCAGGGTTCGAACTGCCGCCTGATCAGGTATGTTTTAAACACTCGGTCACGAAGAACTCTCGAATAATCAAGGTCTTATTTTGCCTTTATAGCAAACTCACTCATTCAAATTTTGATCGAAAAACATAACTGCACAGTTTCGTATCCAAAACGCATAAGAAAGTAATTTCTAAAGAATTAAACATTCCTATTTATCATATTTCGCGGAAGGGATGTTGAACGTGACGTGAGAGGAAGATACATGACGTACTTATCATTTAAACAACCCGGATAGAACAAAATAAATAAATAAATCAATCAATCAATCAATCAATCAATCTATCAATCTATCTATCTATCTATCTATCTATCTGTCTGCCAGCCTATTCATATCAATCAATCTATCTGTCTATCGTAGCCTATTCATATCAGTTTGTTCATATCTGTGTATCTGTCTATTCATATCTTATCTATCTATCTATCTATCTATCTATCTATCTATCTATCTATCTATCTCATCCTATTCATATCGATCAATCTATCTGTCTATCGTAGCCTATTCATATCAGTTTGTTCATATCTATCTATCTATCTATCTATCTATCTATCTATCTATCTATCACGGTTTTTTCGTATATATCTATCTCAGTTTGTTCACATCTATATATGTCAGTCTGTTCGTAACTATCTATCTATCTATCTATCTATCTATCTATCTATCTATCTCGGTCTTTTCGTATATATCTATCTCGGTTTGTTCATATATATATATATATATGTCAGTCTGTTCGTATCTATCTATCTATCTATCTATCTATCTATCTATCTCGGTCTTTTCGTATATATCTATCTCGGTTTTTCATCTCTATATGTCTTTTCGTATATCTATCTATCTATCTATCTATCTATCTTTTTTTTTTCATATATATCTATATCAGTTTGTTCATATCTATATATATCTGTTCATATCTATCTATCTATCTATCTATCTATCTCGTTCTGTTTGTATCTATCTTTCTATCTGTTCATTATATATATATATATATATATATATATATATATATATATATATATATATATATATATATATATATATATATATATATATATATATATAAATATATATTTGTTTGAAGTAGTGTAAAACGTCAACATCTTGATTAAGTCATTATTTTCTCTTCAAGTTACAGGTGGCATCCATTGTAGATGGCGTTCCTACTGAAATTCTCCAAATGGCCTGCTTTCTTTTAATTTGTACAGTTGTTTGCAATTCTGTTGACTTGCTCGGGACGCGAATAAATTCCATTCGAGTACATTACATTCACTCTTTTTTAAACATTTCACCTCAAACAAGGCAATAAAGCCACTAAGACACACAGGGGTTACTGATTGTTATAAAATATGAGAAAACTATACTATTAAGGAGAGAGGACAATAAAAGAACCAAATTTAAGAAGACAGAAGATAACGTTTGGCATTACATTTAAATTTTTTAAGATTATAGTATATGAAAAGCAAGAAGCCGTAAGAGGTTCCACAGTTGAGAAATGGGATAAAAGAAAATGTTATCATAGAACTTACGGTTACATCTATGGCATTTCAGTTGTAAAATGAGACCTTGCCGTCAATCCAGCACTGAACGCCGATTCATAATATCTAATTACTAAAATTGAAAGTTCTTCAGAACATTTACCATGAAAGTATTTATAGAAAAGGCACAGGGGAAGCTACGTTTCGACTGAAAAGGACCGAGATGCCAGGGCGGGACCAATAATATTGCAGATTATTCTGTGGATTTTATCATGAATCTCTAAATATATATAAAAAAAATGTATTTCACCCAAATACATTGGGAAAGGTATGAAGCCATCTCTTCTTGAATTGTAAAGCAGATTGGTCACTCCATGCACAATAAGTGAATTATTATTATTATTATTATTATTATTATTATTATTATTATTTTCCTCCCATATTCTTTTCCTACTTTTTCACTTCCGGTCAATCCTTTCATCTTAGTGGCACTATGACCTTGCTTGGGTTTATGCCACTTACTCTGTAACACTCTAAATCGACTTGCTCTTGAGCCTTACACAAGGTGGACATCATTGGAAAAAAAAAAGAAAAGAAAAAGAAACTACATTACCTGACCTTGTAAATGAACTAAACAAAGCACTTACAACAAAGAAAGTTATAACATTTTATCTTAACTAGATATTATGTTACACCCTACTGAAAATAACCTAAAGCTACGTTTTCATCGGAAATCAACTAATAAAAATGATCTCACAGATTTCTATTCCCACCATATCGACAACATAATATGCAGAATAATTAACAGATTTTGTTTAGGAGCACTTGGGATTTGTAGCCCTAAATATTTACATGAATAGAATACATTGAGAATACATTTAAGCTCTTTCACTATCCTAATTATTTCAGATTCAACGCGAAACAAAAGACTCGGAAAACTTTTTAACATAGACGAGTGAAACTTTCTGACAATCCTAGCCAATCAAAATATATTCAAATACCTACCAACACTATCACAAAAACAACTGAAAAGAATTTATTTAAGTTTAACAGAAAAATTATTACAACTATTTCGAAAACAATAAAAAATTAATATAAAAAATAATAACTTAAATTTAAAGGAGAAATTCAATTTATCAGCTGTAATAATTGACACAAAGAATACATAGACGAAACCACAAGAATTTTTAGTAATTTATTATAATAACATGAAAGGATCTTTCTCCCCCCCCCAAAAAAAAGATACTCATTGCATTAGTCGCAGACTGTAATTAGACTGACAATAACTTCTATAAATAACTTTAATTAAAAGAGAAAGCAATTTACTATGAAGAAAGTATTTATATGAAGATCTTTAATCTTTAGATCAGCCATAATGAATTTACGTCATGTTTTTTACAGCATTAAATCTTTCTGAGCAATGTGAGGTAAAGAGATAAATAACAAAATGAAAAAATAAGCAAAAAATATAAATTAAATTGTCTTGAGCAGACGCCCAAACAAATATAAAAAAAATGAATGTTTAAAACTTCAGAGTCGCTTCCATTTTGTGCGTGTGTCTAATTACATCAAAGTAAACATTACTTTAGTTCAATGGAATTCTAATACGTCACACCAATTTTTTACAACTTTGTGACTAATTTTCCAAATATTATTCTGGTATATAAAAAATTATATATCATTTTCTCCCATATATACCGGGTGTAACCACAAAAATGTCCAAATCGTGTAAAAGCAAAGTTGTTCATTTGTTAGATTAAGCTTTGAACACTTGTATCTTAGAAATGATTAAAGATATCTTACTGGAATTATCCGAGGTCTTTTCTTACACTATCGGACACTACATTGAACACTAAAAATGTATTTAACTCTAAGTTGAAATAATTATCCAAAAAATCTTTCTGTTATGTCCTCTCTACTGCTCCGTCTTTTTAAATCTTATTTAACATTCTCTCGATAGATCTTGAATCGGTGTTTTAAGATGGAAGTCAGAGTATGAATATTGATACAATTACTGAAGGCCTGAATGAACTTTTCCCTCTCATCATTGCTCAGTAGGATAAACATAGTTTGTCTGACACAAAACGATTCTAACCTGTTCTCTTTCCAGCTGAATAACGGAAAAGGTTTTTCAGTGAGTCTTACGAAAAATGGTGTTAAAATGGAAAGACGTCTTATCCAAAAACTTGAAAAAGGAAACTCAATTAGTTTAGTTGTTCTTTTAGAAATTAAACATTTTTAGGATGCGCAATTATTCTATGCAGTGACACGATTTGGACAATTTTTGCTTTTACACCGGTATATATATATATATATATATATATATATATATATATATATATATATATATGTATATATGTATATGTATGTATGTATGTATGTATTTCTTGAACCGTTATTGTTAGTGGATACTTGTATTTTTTAACAGTGTTCAGTTCGTTTAGAGACCATCGCATTTTGTGAAACTAATAAAGAGTGTTTGCCCATCCGAAGCATTCCAGGCTGCTTCCCTATCTGCAAGAGAAACTACCGGTGTGCTTTAACTGCTCGGCTACGGAGAGCTTCGCGCTCAAGTAAATTTCTATAGTTCAGATTTCTCGAAAGCCATATCTTTTCAGCCTCGCAGCCGAAATCCATGGTGTATTTTGAAAGCCGATATTCATCCATACAACTTTTATTAAATTCATCCAACAAGGTCTGAATGTTTGAATTTTTAGTGCATTTTTTTCAATTTTCTAATATGTTTAATATTAGGATCAATATTTTGGATAAACTCTTCATGTATTTATTTATTTATTTATTTTTTTGTTCCAGTACTTTCCTCCGTCGCGGTTAATATCAAAAGCAATCTGCTGTCAGATACCGTTGGCTACATCCTGGTATTTTATAGAGAACTGAGAGTTTGAAATTGCGCCCAGTGACATCATGTGGAATGCAATGAAATATTATCGGAAAAGAATGTATCGAATATTAGGCACTGCACTGAAGATGAGTCCCAAAATAGGACGAAACGGCCGTCCAGTGCTTTCTGCTATATCAAGACTATTCAGTTTCTTCGTCGCCGAAGCCCGATGGTACGCTTTGAATGACGCTTGTGTCGTGTCGAAACGGTTTGGGTTCGAATCGCGGTAGTGGATGTGTACTACTAATTTCTGTCCAAATTAGGACGGAACGTCTGTCTGGTACTGCCTGCCTTCTGTTAGGTATTCTTCGAAAATCGATGAATTGTTATAATGATTTGCCGAAATCCACAGCATCCTTTTACTCATATTTACTCACACACATGACAGCTCAAAAGTTTGAGGAATCCCTTGTAATTTTTTAAATTTACCCAAAATGTAGTTGTTTTTTACTTTAAATAAGAAAAAATTATTATACATCATTAAAAATGAAGTGTGTACATACAATCAGTTACACACATCCATACGCACGCGTATGTACACACGCGCACTCACAAAGAAGAAAAATCAACACAACACCAATCAAAAACGCATAAATTATTTTAAAAATTAATATAAAAATAACGAAAATGAGAAAATCAGCAGACAGTAGGCGATAACTCATGACAAGTGAACAGAAAAGATTACCAAAACTTACCAAATTTAAATTGATTGTAATGTTTCTTTTATGTATTTGAAATAGCTAAATATATACTTTTCAGGAATTATATATGAAGACGATTAGCTGATTTAAAATTTAATTAATTTGCATCAGAACACATATTAGTTTTAAATTAAAGGTCAGAGAAAAGCATTTTTAACACCGAGTTGTTCGTATGTTGTCTCCTGCCTTTCGTTTGACTGAAAGTTTGAAATGCGTAAATTCTGGATGTTTTTTGTTTTTTTTTTTAGCTTTCACAGTTAATTTTCTATTACTGACACAAACTCAGTCTACACCGAGGTTGATAAGACAGACGACCGGCGCTTTTGACTCTCCGAAATACGGTATAGTCGACATGAGGTAATTTTGGATTTTATTGTTTATTATTTTCTCTGTAATAATAAATACATTGAACTCTTTTTGTGGATGAGTTTTAATATTTTATGTTAATTGGATCCACTAGTACTATATAGTGATGGATTTGTTGCATTTACTATATATATATATATATATATATATATATATATATATATATATATATATAACGAAAATGAGAAAATCAGCACACACACACACACACACACACACATATATATATATATATATATATATATATATATATATGTGTGTGTAATCTGACATATTTTTATTTATTTTAAACGTTACTGAAGTGAATACTCATATCGGCCGGGGCATCCGATAAATCCTAACAAAGAAAATCGGCAGGAGTCTAACTTGCGTCCTTCTTTGTAAGAGAAACCACCGGTTTATACTCGGCTACGAAAACATAACAGTTTATATATATATATATATATATATATATATATATATATATATATATATATATATATATATACAGTGGGGGGAAATAAATATTCATACACTTGAAAAATTGTATTTTATAAATAAAACAAATCTCGGCACATTTTATGTATAGACACATGCTATTAAAAATAATAATAAACTTAATTAATTCTTATTCTAACAGAAATTAATGCATTTTTTAAAATTCTAACTGGTGAAAAAAGTATTCGTACAAATCAGTTATTAGAATAAAATAATCAATTAATTATGAAAAAAGTATATTCTAGAATGTTCCAGTAATGTTATCAGTAATTATAGTTAACGCTATTAGCCATTATCAGAGCATTCTGCAATTTCTAGTCTTACGAGAAGGTTCTAATAATGCCTAAAGGTAAAGAATTGACTATTTCACAAAAACAACACATTTTGTCTCTTTGGAAAGATGGGAAGAGTTACAGAACGATTTCTAACAGCCTGAATATTCCTTTTACTACCATTGCTTCGTTCATTGCAAGGTTTAAAACTCATAACAGCGTCGAAAACCAAAGACGAACAGGTGCTCCGAGGAAGATTTCTCTAAGATCAGCAAGGATATTAGGACGCCAGATACAACAAAATCTACAGGTTACCCGAGAAGAGCTGCAGGAACATCTGCGTGCATTAGGGATTAAAGTAACCAAGCATACAATAAGTAATGACCTACACAAAAACAGTCTGAAATCACGCATCCCAAGGAAGACTCCACTCCTCTTGAAACGACTCAGAGATGCTCGGCTAAAATTCGTTAGAGAGCATACGGATAAAGAATATTCGTTTTGGGAAAAAGTACTATAGATAGATGAAACGAAAATAGAGTTGTTTGGTCATAATTATCGAAATCATGTGTGGAGGAAGGCCGGTGAAGCCTACTTACCGAAGAACACGTTGCCAACTGTAAAGTTTGGTGGTGGCAGTATCATGATCTGGGGCTGTTTTTCTGCAAAAGATGTTGGCAGAATATCAATAATAGATGGCAAGATGAATGCCGAAAGCTACCAGAAAATCCTGCAAGATAATTTAATGCGTTCTGTTGAGAGACTTCGGCTACCTCCTAATTGGGTTTTCCAACTGGATAATGATCCTAAGCATACTGCTAGATCTACAAGGAAATAGTTAGCTGAAAGTAACGTTGACGTCTTGCAATGGCCAAGTCAGTCCCCAGACTTGAACTCAATCGAGAATTTATGGCGATATTTGAAAATTCAAATTTGGAAAAGAGCACCAACAAATATCATGAATTTGAAGACAATATGCCAAGAAGAATGGGACTAAATACCACTCAATGTGTGCAAATCATTAGTTGAGACGTACAAAAATAGACTGGTAGCTGTTGAACTCAATAACGGATATTCAACAAAGTATTAAATTAAGTTAATATGCTTTTTTGTTTTGTACGAATACTTTTTTCATCAGTTAAAATGAAAAAAATGCATTAATTTCTTTTAGAATAAGAATTAATTAAGTTTATTACTATTTTTTAATAAAATGTATCTTTACACATAAAATGTACCAAAATTTGTTTTAGTTAAGATTTTACATTTATAAAAATACAATTTTTCAAGTGTACGAATATTTATTTCCCCCACTGTGTATATATATATATATATATATATATATATATATATATATATATATATATATATATACCGAGGGTAACAGCAAAATTGTCCAAATCGTGTAACAGCATGGGATAACTATCCATCCCACGAAATGTTTAATATCTAAAAAAGCACTAAACTAAGTGAGTTTCTTTTTTCCAGGTCTTCACATAAGGCATTTAGCCATCTTGACATCATTTGTCTTAAGAATCAGTGAAAAACCCTTTGAGTTATTCAGCTAGAAAGAGAACAGGTTAAGATCATTTTGTGTCAGACCCACTATATCTTCCCAACTGAGCAATGGTGATAGGAAAATGATCATTTGGACCAGTAGTGACAAAAACTTGATCAGAACGTCACAATTGCAAGAGGATTCGTCATTTCAACTTAGAGCTAAATACATTCTTATTGTTCAAACTATAGTCCAATAGGGTTATCAAAACCTCGGATAATTTCAGTAAGATACAACGCTTCAAAGTTTAATCTGACAATTTAAACTCGATGTATATATATATATATATATATATATAGCGTCATCCGCAGACGGACTATTTCGCTGTATCACAGCTCTTTAGTGTGGCTAGACTGGTTTGGTATCAGTCAGAGATTCTACCCCTAGGCTATCGTCGCACGGCAGAGAGGAAGGGAAATTTTAACGAAATTCTATGCGAAATACGTTAGTAGCCCGGAGAGCTCAATTCAATTCGGTTGAAGACCAAGGCTTTATTTATTTATCATATATATATATATATATATATATATATATATATATAGACAATTTTACATACATTTATTAGTCAAGTACATAGTTGTTTGAAGCAAATGTTTCCCAACAAGAATATTGTTTCATTTTCGTATAAAGTTCGTGTTTTTTTTTTTTTTTTACAAGAATGTTGGAGTAGTTTTTTGTCATTTAAATTGCTGTGTAGAGACCGGGAGTAATGAAAATGCGAAAGAAACAAGTTAGGAGAATACTTTAGGAGCCAGGAATTTCTAATTTCAAATCTAAGCTTCTGCGAGATCTGTCTTGCATCTGATAGTCTTGCCTTAGAGTGATGGAAAAAATGACATCTTTCCGAATTTGCCAACATCGGCCGTTTTTTCTTAAAACCAAGTATCTTCAAAATGGCTAAAGGCTGTTGAAATATCGATTTTCAAACACTCAACGATATCTTCTGTCAGAATATTTTGGTTTATTCACCAAGACGATAAGCAGAGCATTCTCATCGACGTCGGAAGTTTGGCTGAAGCGCAGTTGATGTTTTAGGTTTCCAAAAGTTAGAACATGATCCAGGTAAATCTTCTGTATTTTATTCGCACCTCCGATGCAATCTTCTTACTGAAATTACCAGAATATACAGGGTGTTGCAGCAAAATCAGACACTTGATTAAAAAGAAAACGAAATAGGCATTAAAAACAAAAGTTGTATATGCAGATACCCGACAATTTGACAACTAACTAACGTTATTCTCTCTACCCTTTTGCAGGATGGAATATGAGCGCAGAGCAGCGGTAGTAGCTTCTTTTCACGCCGGGAAGAAGCCTGCGGAAGTGAAGGCCTGGTTTGGATTCAAGGGGACCATGGTCATGGACGTTTGGAGGAAGTGGAAGGCGTGTAAGAACAAGGACGAGTTCACTGCCAAACGAAAGGGCCACAACGTTCATTCTTCGGCTGTTAGGACCAACAAGTTCGTCGCAGCCGTCAAGAAGACAGTCGATAATGATGGAAGCCAGAGCTACGTCAAGATCGTCGCTGGCATGGGCTGTCACAGGTCGACGAAGGAGATTGGTTACTCCCCCTACCGCAAGTCTCACTGCATGCTCATCACGAATGCCTCCAATTAGTCGAGGATGGTCAACACCGTGGCTTTGGTGAACGAGCTCAAGCACGGGTCTGCCGGGATGCTGAGGTTCTTCTCTGATGAAAAGAATTTCATCCAGGACAGAGGAGCAACAGGCAGAACAACAGGTGGATCTGCAAAGACATCGAAGAGTTTCCCGTCGTGAAGCATACGAAGTTTCCCTCCTCTGTCATGGTCTTTCGCGTCAATTCTAGCGAGGTGGGCGTCATGCCTCTGTTCTTCTTTCAAAAGGGTCTGAGAGTCAGCGCTGAGATCTACCAGGAGGTGCTGAGGAAAGTGGTGAAGCCCTGGATGGACGAGATCGCCGTTAGATGCCCCTACATCTTCCAGCAAGATTTGCTCCTGGACATAAGCCCAAGACGACCCAGGCTGCTCAACGATGTTCCTCACTAGTGGTCGCCGGACTTGTGGCCGTCCTCCACACCCGACTGTAACCACCTTGACTATTCTGGGGCGTGATCGAGGCCAAGACCAACAAGCACGTCTACAGCACTGTCGACTCTCTGAAGGCTGCCATTGTGAAGGCGTTCGCCACTATGGACAAGGACATGGTCGCCAAAACGTGTGACTCATTTCGCGCCCGCTTTGAGATGCTCGTCGCCGGCTGTTACATTGAAAAATAATGTAGTATGTAACTCTAACTGTTGCTAAATAAACTGTCGGGTCTCTGCATATACAACGTTTGTTTTTATTGCCTATTTCGTCTTCTTTTTGTCAAGTATATGTAATATGGCGTAAGTGAAACTTTTCATTCCATATACTCGAGGCCGTTCATTTGTGGACAAAATGTCAACATTCAACAAAGTCTGACTCTCAGATGAACGACGCAATGTTTCAATCTCGAAGACACCAGGAATAAGTACCAAAAGAAACGCCAGAGTCAAGTTGCAGCCATTTTCTATTTACAATAAAAATCAGGTATGTTTTTATTTTACATATTCCTAGAATAAAACAAACCGCAAAACATTACGCAGCACTCATTTCGATTAACGGCATTACTTAGAACGATTACTTCGCTACTTATATAATTGTAAAAAAAAATGTCTTTGTTACCAATAATAGACGGCTGCAAAAAAGTCACTGATTATTATTGCTGTGACCAAGTAAATGGTTAAAGAAATATCAAACCAAGTTTTGCAGATATATATTAAATAGTAAGTACAACAGAAGAGTATTACACGACTAGTGAGTGTGTGTCAGATGACCCAGAGTCCAGTCTATTCGACGATTCCTCCAATGCCTTCTCTCCTACTAATCTTATAGTAGGCGGAAGAGTACAAAATAGTCTCTTTAGAGGGAGGACACCACAAAAATTATTTATGGTTAATTTATTCAAATAATCCCTTTATTATTCTCATTACATGTCAATAATTGTATTTAAAATTAATAAATTAATTAAAATTAATTAATTAAAATGGAAACCAAGTGATCCTTTTATGTTTTCTGAATAAAGGCTCTAAACAAAAATATTAAGCAATATTATTACGTAATTGGAGACTTCAGTTATGAATTTATAGAGAAAAATTTATTAATGGCCGTAAGTAAAGAACACTTTTTAAAACGATACATACTATACAAAAATATACTATTCAGGTAGAAAAGTTGTCTTCACCGATGAATTGATGGAAAAAAAGTATTCATTATGATAAAGAAATAAAAACACTTTTTAAATTACATATTTAATAATAAAAAAAAACTATTCAGATATAAAAGTTATGTAATTTTGATTTTTGTTTTAAATGAACTGAACGACAAAGTGAAGATTCGACATAACGCTTTCGGTGAAACCAGTTATCGGGCAAATGACATTTGTTATGACGAATGGGAATTGGAATCAGTCAGTGTGGTTCGAATCCGAAAAGATTCCAGAGAACCACCTTCAGCGACAGCAAGAGTGCTCAGAAGTATATTTGGCCTCTTCGAAGGTATGTAGATTTGAGACTTCCTTTCAATCAACCTCATGCCACAACAAGCAGATATCTGGTGGGGATCTGCAAATACAAGAAAGAACCTTGGAAAAAAGAAAATATAAAAAAAAAACTGAAAAGTTTATCTTCCATCTAAAAGACATTTGCTGTTGGCAATATTTACCGTAATTTTCTGATAAAATATTTCTTTTGGTGCAATAAACGTGAGCATTGCATCTTCCTTAAAGTTAATTAGGTGAAGCTTGTGGTTGATATGAATTCCTGGTTAAAAATAAAATACTCGAAGTTTTTCTAACGAATTGGCCAACTGCAAATGCGCGCTAGTAATTTTATTTGTCATATTGGCAATGTTAATTAATTTTTTTAATTAATTCATAAGTAAAAATATCCTTTATTCAGATATAAAGATTATCTTCTTTAAGTGTTTTACTTTTTAATTTTTCGGTTAATTGAACTCTTCGACAAAGTGAAGATTCGATTTAACGCTTTCTGCGAAACCAGTTATCGGGCAAATGACATTCGTTATAACGAATAGGATCTGGAATCAGTCAGTATGGTTCGAATCCGAAAAAAAGATTCCAGAGTACCAGACTTCGGCGAGAGCAAGAGTGCTTAGAACCAAAAATAGTGTTCCGATAACAGATGCGCTGGCCTCTTCCAAGCTACGGAGATTTGAGATTTCCTTTCAATCCACCTCCTGCCCCAACAACCAGACATCTGGTGGGGATGTGCATATACATGAAAGAAAATTGGAAAAAAGAAAATATAAAAAGAAGAAAACTTAATTTATCTACCGTCTAGAAAACATTTGCTGCTGGCAATGTTTACTGTGAATTTCTTAATAAAATATCTCTTTCAATGCAACAATTCTACGAATTATTGCATCTTCCTTGAAGCTAATTAGGTGAAGCTTGTGGTTCATATGACTTCCTGGTTAAAAATAATAAGAGGTATTCGTCATCCTCAGAACGTAGCAACAGGTATTTAGAACAAAACAGAAGTAATACTGTACTGATAAATCATCAGTTACCTCCCCTTATGATCTATGAGTTATAAACAACACTCTGTAACATCCGTCAGTAGACGAGTAGTCAGAGTAAAGTGTAATAAAGCTTATTTATTGGTTCTGTTTTTACATAGGAGAAACCCGCCTGAATACAAATTAAATTACATTAGCATGTACACAAAAACAGAAACAGATGCAAGAAAAGGATGTATCTTCCGCACTGAATTCATTCAAGCTTTATAAGGAGGCAATTCTAAAAGAATTAGAAGTCCCACCGGGATTTAATATCAGTGTTGAAATGTGCTGAATTCCTCTGATGGTGACACAGAAAGGAGGGGACTCCTACAATTTAATAAAGGAAAGCGATACGAAAGGTCTAGCTTTCAGCTGAAAGGTTGGTTGATTGATAAGTTTGTATCAACACTTCCTGGGTCATTTAATGCTGAAATTTAATTTTCTTGGGACCTTTGAAGTAATAAAATATGATACATGTTATTCTGCCTTCACAATTGAATACATGGTAGACGATGCTCAGCTTTTGCGTGAACATAATTATTAGGGACAGTGATATGTGTGTTTTATGTTGCAGTTTTGTTGAAGTTATATTTTGGAATACTTTTTGATTTCTTTCAGAAATTGTAGGATATTATATGGATTAATGTCATGAAAGAGTTTTTTACATGTTGAACGATTTCGTTTCGCGGTAAATCAACCTGTATGGTTGATTTAATGCCGAATTCTAAATATTTTGAACAATTTTTAAATTGGAGGAAAAGCAGAAGTATGAGGAGAGAGTAGAAAATGGGAGGAAAAACTGAAGTATACGGAGAGAGTAAACAATGGGAGGAAAAGCGGGTGGATGAGGAGAGAGGAGGAAATAGGAGGAAAAGCAGAAGTATGAGGAGAGAGTAGAAAATGGGAGGAAAAACTGAAGGATAAGGGGGAGAATAGACAATGGAAGAAAAAGCGGACGAGTGAGAGGGAGGAGGAAACGGGAGGAAAAGCAGGAGTAAGTGGAGAGAGTAGAAAATGGGAGGAAAAGCGGAAGGATGAGGGAAGAGTAGGAAATGGGAGGAAAAGCAGAAGTATATGGAGAGAGTAGAAAATAGGAGAAAAATCAGAAAGATGAGGAAAGAGTTGAAAATGGGAGAAAATGCAGAAGTATGTGGAGAGAGTAGAAAATGGGAGAAAAAGCGGAAGGATGAGGAGAGAGTAGAAAATGGGAGGAAAAGCGGAAGGATGAGGAGAGAGTAGAAAATAGGAGGAAAAGCGGAAGGATGAGGAGAGAGTAGAAAATGGGAGGAAACGCAGAAGTATGTGGAGAGAGTAGAAAATAGGAGGAAAAGCAGAAGTATGAGGAGAGAGTAGAAAATAGGAGGAAAAGCGGAAGGATGAGGAGAGAGTAGAAAATGGGAGGAAACGCAGAAGTATGTGGAGAGAGTAGAAAATAGGAGGAAAAGCAGAAGGAAATGGTAGAAAAGAGTAGAAAATGGGTGGAAAAGCGAAAGTATGAGGAGATAGTTGAAAATGGTAGGAATACCGGAGAGTTGGTGTTTCGTAGTAAAACGGTTTATTGGTTGATTTTGTTTAGTAGCACATAAACACCTCTATGGGTTATTTAATGCTGAAATTTAAATATTTTGAACACAATTTTATGGCTTCAATTAAATATATTTTGAATGCCGTTGTATGCCTTCAGTTACAGATAAACTGTATTGTTGGTTATTTTGTTATAAAATATATTGTTGGTAATTCTACTATAGAATGTATTGCTGGTAATTTTATTATAAAAAATATTCTTTATACTTTTATGGTGTTTTGTTTTTGTTCGGAGGTTCACTATTTACACATAGCTGCTACCTTAACAGTCGCTACCCCACTCGAGTGAGGATGGATCTGGGAACAAAAGCTATTAAGAGGTGCTTCAAGGATCCTCAAAAACTCCTGATTAGATGGCTTGCAGTCGGATGTTCAATTGAAGACAGGAAGTATGTTTGCAAGACAAACAGAAACAGCCTATTGCCAAGTGTTGTAACCAAGAAATGGTCACAAAAATTTGAAATAACAAAACAAGAGGTTGCAGATAAATAGTGTATTGAAGAGTAAATACAACAGGAGTGTGTTAGACGACTTGGGGGTGTGTGTCGGTTGAGCAGCCAGCGTTCAGTCTATATCACTGTTATATTTAGCAGCCCCCCACAAGGGTACATATGGCACAAGGCCGAGTTTAATGTGGGTGATCCGAGCCCGTAGGCTCGCCCCAAAAATCCCCGTAGAAGCCGCATGAACGGGTTCGGCTCTGCCTATCTCCGCTGACGAAACAACTGCCCTTCGGCACAGCCTCGTCCGGGTTCTTCTGCACCATGGGCAGGAGTTGCAAACAGTCACAGCCTAGGTAGAACAGTCCATATCACTGTTACATTTTGTAGCACCCCCACCGGAGTAGATGTGGTACAAGGCTAAGCTTAAAGTGGGTCATCCGTGACCGTAGGCTTGCCCAAAAAATGCCCGTATAAGCTGCATAAACGGGTTCGGGTCTGTCTATCTCCGCGGACGAAACTCAGCCCTTCGTCACAGTCTCGTCCGGGTTTCTCTTTGCCAAAAGCAGAGAGTTTGACAGGAGCTACGAACAGTCACAGTCTCGGAAGAACAGTCTATCACTGGTTATATTTAACAGCCCCCACCTCACGGATGATATATATGGCACAAGGACGAGTTTAACGTGGGTCATCCGAGCCCGTAGGCTCGCCCAAAAAATTTCCGTAGAAGCCGCATAAACGGGTTTGCGGCTTCTACGGGGATTCTCTCTACCTCCCCGGACGAAACTCAGCCCTTCGGTACAGTCTCGTCCGGGTTTCTCTCTGCCAAAAGCAGAGAGTTTGACAGGGACTGCGAACAGTCACAGACTCGGAAGAACAGTCTATCACTATTCTACCGAGGCTTACTTTACCTACTAACTTTATAGTAAGTGGAGTCCACAGTAGCTTTATTAGAGGGAAGACACCACAGCACCAAGTAATAGAAACAGGCAAAGAAAGGGATAAGATATGAAACAATTTAACGAGAACAGATGTTTAAATATCTGGTAAGTGTTTTAAAAGATGTCGGAAAATATGACATCGAATTCCGAAGGTGCATTCAAATAGGAAAAGTCGGCCTTCCAATATTTGAGTGGGGGTAGTAAAAGGACAAACTCCGAGCAAAAAAGAATAGGGTGTTGTGGAAAGCCATGACTCCACGTTCTGAAGGAACACGTTATATAGTAAAAGAAATTATTATTGTTATTTTTCGGCCGAGAGACTAGCACAAAATAAATCCAATTATGACATTCAGTCTAATATGGGTATACCAGTCACACGCAGCACAGCCAAATGTGCGAAATGGAGTGCAATTTTAATAAGGGCAGCAAATATACTTGCAAAGAGGCCCCTTGTTTTGTTTTAATTATTTTACCCCAAGCAAGGTGATAAATTCACGAAGATGCAAAGTTTATGAGGGTGAAAGAATATGAACAAATATTTAGGAGAGAGGCCAATAAAAAAAGCAGGATTCAAAAAGACGATTAAAGTTGACTGAGAAGGAAGAAGCCGGAAGAAAGTTCCACGATCGAGAAGTGCAAGATAAAAAATAGTAGCATATAACTTACGGATATAACTAGCAAATTTCAACCGTAAAATAATGAAACCTAGATGTCGGTCTAGTATTGCGTTTAAATTCGTAAGATCGAGATACCAAAGAAAAATTACCATGAATATATTTATCGAAATGGCACAGGGAAACTACGGTACGACAATGGGTAAGTGACTGAAGCCAATGTTGGCAGTCAGAAACATGAAATATAGTTGAACAGAGAAAAAGAAGTGCAAGAAAGGAGAAATATCTTTAGGTTGAATAAGCCGGACGTTCTACAGTTTATGTAATTATATTCTAATTATAATTATATCTGATCATGGATCTCCACAACTTCCTTTCTATTTTTTTTGCTTTCTGTTCTTTGAAAAGTCATTTGAACAGACATTAATTTTTAACCGGCCCTCGTATTGCTATTTTTGTTCATACTAAACTCAACTATTCAGGTACCAGGTACGACGTAGAAATAAAAGCTAAGCGGCGAAAATAAAAACAAAAACAAATTTAAACCACATGGTGAAACTACGGATGTGTCCCATTTTATACCCACGATGGAACAAAGCTGGCACGGTGTATAGGAAAATAGTTTTGTTTATTCTTTGTGCTGAACGAAAGAAACCCTTATTCCCAAAACAGGAAACGGTACCTGGGCGAAAAGCAAGAAGGTGGGTTAATAACAAATTTTACCGCATATGAATATGGCTATGTTACACTTTCCGGGGGCTCTGTTTCTTACTTTCAGCTCTCTGGATTCATAATAACTTTCACAAAATTCGTAACCCCTCATTGTCGTATGGGTAGCACATGTACGTGGGTGCCGCTACCACCGATGCGTGCTTTGGACAAGCTAGCCTGACGGAACCTAAACCTATTTCATGTTGGTTTCAATTCAGATTTTCCTTCTCATAGACCGTTTGGTAGCCATAGATTATAAGTTTCTGCTATTTACCCTTATCTGAGAGACGGGGAGGGGCGGTTATATACCTTTCCCAAGGGTATTGGCGCGTAATGAAATCGATTGGAATTTGAACACCGTTCTTCAATTACTCATAACACGCCTTTATCCATTAAACAACCACGCATCAATAAATATCTGAATTAGTCTGCCCAAATAAATAATGTTACAGTGAGCAACTGAAGCATTTCATGTGTTGTCTTGTAAAATTATATATATATATATATATATATATATATAATCGACTCTCCCGTCGAATTCGACGTATGAGGGTCAAGCAGATCAGCTTCCAGGAAACCGACAGCCCGACACCGGCACATGAGATTTGATTATAGTGGTGAAGGCTTCGTGCAGGACTATCCACACTTTTTGAAGGGACGAATACAGAGACCTGGTGCACCGAATGCCACAACGACCCTCCGCAGGTTTTGAATTCAGAGTTGTCCTTCTCCTAGAGCAGTTGCCATCCAAGTTTATAGAACCCAGTCTGTCCTGCTATTTTACCCATAGCTGGAGGGCGAGTAAGAGGATTCATACCTTTTCCATTTTTTGACGTTGAAACGAAAATGTACAATTTTGTAGTGGATATGTGCATGTTCTAATGTAACACTGCATAAAATAAATAAATATTTACGGCTCTACTTTGAGCACTATTTTTAAATTAATGTTTTGAACGCTGTAATCTTACTGTTCGTTCTCCGACAATTTCCAATAGGGCGATACATATATATATATATATATATATATATATATATATATATATATATATGGATGCGTGTGTGTATAAATATATAGACAAATTTAGATACAATGTCAATCGTTATCTTTTGTCTTCTTAAATCTTGTTCTTTTATGGTTCCTTCTCCTTAATCATGGCATTTTTCAACTGTTCGCTCACACTCAGTAACCCACCTTGCGTCTTAGTCTCTTTATTGCCTTCCTTGGTATGAAACGATTTAAAGAAATATATGTGCAAACTTTTTTAATCGGCATATATGCATATAAACAGATTTAGGCCGCAACCTTTTCTGATATTTACCCTTATCTGAGAGACGGGGAAGGGGTGGATGTATATCTTTCCCAAGAGTATTGGCGCGTAATGTAAACGATTGGAATTTCTCCGATTACTCATAATACGCCTTTATCCATGAAACAACCGCGCATCAATAAATATCTGAATTAGTCTGCCCAAATAAATAATGTTCTTCGTTCTGTTTCCTGACGGCCTTAATTTTGACTTTTCGTTTATTATACCCAAAACAGGAAACAAGGCCTGGACAAAAAGCAAAAAGGTTGGGTAATAACAAATTTCTTCATAAAGATGGTTGCAATGTTCTTTCTGCATGTGACCGGTCATTGCTCTCCACACCTTCTTTTTTAAACTTTTCCCTACCTGTTCCTTTTTTTGCGAGGATAGTCATTATATTCCGCTTTTTCTTCGACTTTTTCATCTTTGTGCCGTGTCTCTTCAGGGCGTTAGTGATCGTGCCTCTCCACAATTTCCTTTCCTTTGTATCTCTTTGTAAAGGTTGTCTTTTTGTTATCTATCTAAAACCCTGTTATACTATCAATTTACTGAACCTAGCTAGGTAGGATGTGCATTGTTTTCCTCTGTCCCTCTTGCTTGCAATCTGTCCTGTGAGTATCAAATTTTCCGAGTCCTCTCTCCTTATTATGTGTTTTAGAAATTTCAAATGTCTCTTTCTGATGTTAAGTATAAGTGTCCTTTTGGTTCTCATTTCCTCTAAAACTTCGTTGTTGCTCACATGAATCCATGGTATTCTCAGCATCCTTCTGTAGAACCAGATTTCTATCGCCTCAATCTTCTTGTTCAACTGTGAGGATGTTGTCCAGCAAATGGCTGCGATATAGGAGGACTGATAATATATAACAGTTAAGTATCCTTTATTGTCATATAATTTAATTTAAAAATTGCTTTATAAAATATAATTTCAAATTTGCTATATAAAATTTGCTATGTTTTTTAATGTTCACTTTTTGCTATCCCTCCTAAACCTTGTTCTGTTATCAATTTATTTGCTTGGTATGTTATGCGTTGTTTTCCCGTCCATCTTGCTTTCAATCTCTCCTCTCAGTATCAATTTTTTCAAGCCCTACAGTTTTTAATTTGGAGTTCTAGGCAGCTAACATCTCCCTTCAAACAATCCGCCTCACCAAGAGAGTGATTTAGCACATTTTATGTTGTTATCTTGTATAATATGGAGCATTGTATTGAATGTACTGAAATAAACAGTTTAAATTTAAGGGGCACAAAATGAGAAAAGAGGGCTTGAAGAATTTGACACCCTCAGAACATAGTGAAGTCAAAGCAATCAGTCGAACTTGTGTAAAAAGATGGCAGAACAGGGATTGCGGACAAAGTAAGCAAGGGAGCATATAGATACAAGGTATATGAAGATGTGGAGAGGTACATTCATCCAAATTCTGAAAGGTCAGAGAAGATAAAGAAGAATTGATTGTAATATAGTTTTCTTCCATTTCCAGGATCATTTTTATATGTTCTCTTCATGTTCAGTTTTACCAGACGCACCTCAGCGAACTCGTCCCGAGTGTGACGATAAACTACAACCGGCAGCAAGGCCTCTTATAGAGAGAGTGGAGGTTTTGAGGAGCGTGGGACCACCTCTTAATATCTTTTGTTCCCAGGGTTGTAGCACCAGTTAGGGTCCCAGCTATGGGCAAAGAGAGACCCCAAACCAAACAAAAATCAGCGGTACATTTTTTTATGATAAAACGAGCCACACTATATTTTATAGCAAAATGACAATTCAACACTAAAAAAATATAAAAATATTTTTTTATAGTAAAATTGCCAACAATGCATTTCATGATCTACAAACTATATATCTAAAATAATTATTTAACCATAAATTTATAAAATTATGTACAAAATATCTGTAGTTAAAATTACTTATAAAATATTCTGATTTCGGCATTAAATAACCTATAGAGGTGTTGATATGCAGCTAAACAAATTCAACCAGTCAAATAACTTAAGCTATCACAAGTTTTCTTACGGATTCCTGATAATCACAGGCAGCTATCCACTAATCCATATTTAAATAAGAAATATTGTCTTCGTCTCACCGAGTGTTAAGATGCATTTTCTGATTACGACATCTGTCATCGTAATTTACACTACCATTAATATTCCGACAAGAAACAAGATTATCCAGACGGATGAACCTAGATAGAGAAAATTATAAGGAAATTGTTTGTTGAGAGCGTAAACTGATCAACTCAGAATCAGTTACAAGGCCATTTTCGTCAAGCGCCAATTGCGTAGGAAGTTCAATATGCGTGTTTGTATTAAGTTGGAAAGAAAATCCGTCTCATTCTTATATGCTCTCTTTTCACATTCCTCTTTTTATATGTGCTGTGTCCCTTCAGGACGTGTACTTATCATGGCTCTCCACAATATCCGGTCAATTCGTAGCTCTTAGTAAGTAAGCTCGCTCTCCGCGAAACACTGTTCTGCCATACAATATTGTTAGGTAGGTTATTCACCGTTTACCTCTGGCTTCAATCTATCGTGTGGGTATCAAATTCTATCCATTATATCACTCGCATATGCAGGCACCTGGTATTCCCAAGCGGTCATCTATTTACGTACTGAGAAGGCTCGAAGTTATCAACTGGATGTCAGTTATCAGTTATCTCCTTCTAATTTCCCCTCTGAAAGTTCTCCACTGCCTTAACCAGGAATTGAACTCACCTTCTTTGTGTCTGTCACTGGATCTAACCAACGCCTTTATGTGCCATGTGTCCTTGAGGACATAACTGACATCCATCAAACATGGCACGTGGAACTAGAACAGTCTACCCCAGTGATCGAAATAAAGGGTTCAGTTCGAAATTCCAACCACCTGAAGAAGGCCGGAGCGTACAACGGCCGAAACGTTGTGACAAATATGGCGACAAAGATGAGGACAATAGTCCGACTAATGTAAATATTGTAGGGAAAAAGAAGTATAAAGAAGACGTGCGAAAAGTGTCGAAACAGAAAATGGTGAATAGACAAAAAGTCAAACAGAAAAATTGTCAAACGGATAAAGTGTCGAATAGTGTTATGGAGTGGTTTCACAGTGGAGGCTTGTATTTGTACTAAGTCGGTCCTAAAATAGGTTCGACGTACAAAACCTTGGGAACTTGATATAATAGATAATAACGCATCTAGTTGTGGTCGCTGATACTTTAGTATCCGATGAACGGTCGTCCGGCATCGACTGACTGACCGACTATATTTAGTCACTCCCCCCACAAGGACATCATGTGGCACAAGGCCGGTTTAACGTGGGATCTCCGAGTCCGTGGGCTCGTCCAAAAATATGCCCATTAAACCCGTATAAACGGGTTCAATGGGCATATTCATATTCAATGGGCTATCTCTTGGTTTACGTGTTTTTTTTAAACTAAGAGATAGCTTATTCCTAAAATTTCGCTTGAAGATGAAACAGGACTAAACACCTGAATTCAACTTAATTTTAATAATTATTTAGATGGTTTCGGCTCTCGTTTTTGAAACATGAGAACTCTTATGTAGCGAAGAAATCATATTTTTAAACAAAAAAATAATATAATATATATATATACATATATATATATATATATATGGATGTAGACAAATTTAGATACAATGTCAATCGTTATTTTTGGTCTTCTTAAATCTTGTTCTTTTATGGTTCTTTCTCTTTAATCATGCCTTTTTTTAACCGTTCGCTCACACTCAGTAACCCACCTTGCGTCTTAGTGTCTTTATTGCCTTCCTTGGTATGAAACGATTTAAAGAAATATATGTGCAAAATTTTTGAATCGACATATATGCATATAAACATTGGAGACGTGCAGCCAAGTCACCATTGCAGTGATATGGTGTCTGTAATCTGTAATGAAAATAAACAATGGCTTATGTTATGCTGTGGAATTTCGAAATTAAATGAGAAATAACAATCCAGGTAATGGAGAAAGCATTTTTCTGTCTGTCGATGGCAGAAATGAAAGAGTTTTGCGCAGCGGTAAGTCAAGCGCCATCTGCCGGTGCCCGCCGTGTTTCTAGCTAGCAGAACGCATCTCGCTCTACGAGTCTTTGAGAGTTTTCCCTGTGCTGCAAAGCGTACTAATTAGAACATTTTGTGTTTCCCTTTTTTTTGTTTTTCTTATTGTTTATTTTTGTTTGGATTTTTTTTTTTTATCATCAATAGAAAGACGGAAAACTAGCGGGACCGTGTTAAAAAAAATCCCCCAAAAAACCCAAAAAACAAAACAAAATAAAGCCCTAAACAAAACCGCCAAAAATCTGTTTGGACGACTGGTGTAAGGACGGGTAGGGCTGGGGGTGGGGGTGGTGGTGATAGAAGTACTGAGAGGTGACGGAAGCAGGAATATGAAAAAAAAAGATGGAAGACACAAGAAATCAACTAGGAAATAAAAAGAGACACGTATAATCATGAACGGGTAATTGAATATAAAAGAGAAAGCGCGGGAAAAAAAAGAATGTAAACGGACATTTTAAAAATTCTGGAGATATTTATCTGGTGACGTATCTGTCTACAAGAGATCACTGTAAAAATTATTTTGGTTAATCTGAATCCAATATAGGGAAGTGGATCGGACAAAGAACTTTTTTAGCTAACCATCATATGTATGTATGTATGTATGTATCTGTCGATCTAGTTCGTTATCATAGTCTGTTCATATCTATCTTTCTCAGCCAACACTTAACTATCTATTGAAAGCATATTCATATATATCTGTCTATATGATTCGGTTTGTTCATTATCTGTTCATCTCTCTTGATCTGTTCATCTCTCTCGATCTGTTGTATATCTATCTATCTACCTATCTATCTATCCTATCTATCTATCTATCTATCTATCTATCTATCTATCTCAGTCTGTTCATATCTATCTATCTATCTATCTATCTATGACAAGTTTCCATTATCTATCTATCTATCTATCTATCTATCTATCTATCTATATATATATATATATATATATATACATATATATATATATATATATATATAGAGAAGAGAGAGAGAGAGAGAGAGAGAATAACCTGTTCATATCTATCTATCTATCTATCTATCTATCTATCATCTATCTATCTAGATAAATAGATATGGACAAGTGGGTTATATATATATATATATATATATATATATAACTCACTCTATTCTAATCTATCTAACTATTATCTCTCTCTCTCACTCTCTCTCTCTATATATATATATACATATATATATATATATATATATATATATATATATAGAGAGAAGAAAAGAGAAGAAACCTACTTTGTTCATATATATCTATCTATCTATGTATCTATCTATCTAGATAAATAGATATGAACAGAAGTGGGTTATATATATATATATATATATATATATATATATATATATATATATATATAACCCACTCTATTCATATCTATCTATCTATCTATCTAATGTACGACATGCCCCAAATAACGTTTACTCTAAGCATCTATGTATGGTCGGGAATCGCGTTCTCAGTATGGAATTTTGATTAAAACAAATTTTCCATACACGTGTCTTGTCTTCACTGTTTTATACACGTAAGACCAGAGACACTTACAGGTGAGGCCTAAAAAGGGTGGAAAAATTCTTGGCAACAGTATCTCCACGGTATTTTCGTTGTCCGCTGGCAAATTTAAATCTAACGTATAAAGAATGTGGTTGCGTATATCTACGTGAAGCCGGCCTCGAAAAGGATGAAAGAATTTATTTAAAGAGAGAAGTCGTATATTACACCTTGGGCGACATTTATGCAACAACTCTTGCAAATGACGTCCAACGTGTGTCTTTCTCATGCGACGTTGGGCTCAGATCTTAAAATCTCAGTCTTGTACATTACGTCCATTTTGAGAAACGCGAAATCCATCTCTCCTATTTCTTTAATCATTTCACCCCAAGGAAAACGATACTGACACGAAGACACAAGGGGTTACTGGGATTAGAAGAGTACGCCTAGAAAATGGCGATTGACGTTGCATTTAAATTTTTTCGGATTGTATTGACAAGGAAGCAAGGAATTGGAAGTGATTTCCGCTCTTGTGAAGTGCGAGAATAGAAACTATTAGAATAGAACGGTTGCATCTAGCGAATTCAAAATTAAAAAGTTGAGACCTAATTGCCACTCTAGTATTACGTATAAATTCATGAAGTCGAGGTACCGAGGAGGAAATCCCATCAAAACATGAAAATATTTGTAGAAATAAATGAAGGAGATTCAGATGGCGTCGCTGAGAATGTCAAGATGCCAGATCAGGATATAATTACATCACAGACCCGTCTTTGAATTTTGTTAAGTTTCATTAAAGACAAATTACAAGGCACTGAGGTTATGTTTCATGTGTTTTATTTTTTCATTTCTTTTCTCGCCCTAAATTACACAAAACTATTTTTTTTAAATATTCGTTTTTTTTTTATATCCGTGCGATTTCAGATATATTTTAGCCATTATCAAGGATGAATTTTATTTTTACATTACAGACCCTTCTTTGAATTTTGTCAAAAAACCCGAACAGTGTCAGACCGGATATGAGAGAAACATTCGAATGCTAGATTTCTAAAAATGCAAGAGGGATTCTGACGATAAACATTGTCTGACACAACAAAGCACATCAACTTTCCTAGCAGTAGACCAAGTAATTGATACAATAATATTACTCCATATCATATCTGGTAAACATGAAAAAAAAAAAAAAAGAGGCGAAAAGAGCTGTTTTCCTGGAAGGTAAGCATAAATGGCTCCCTAAGGAGACTAAATGAAAGAAGTTTTCATTTGGAAGCATTACAATTTACGAGCCATAACTTTCCCCCAGATGACCACTTATTTGAGATTTGAGGTCCTTATCGAGAGCAGTTGCGGGTTTTACTTCGTATACACACACACACACACACACACACACACACACACATATATATATATATATATATATATATATATATATATATATATATATAGATAGATAGATAGATAGATAGATAGATAGATAGATAGATAGATATTATCTAGTGAGCCAGACAAACCTACCCAGGTTTCACCTAAGCGGGTCGTCAGGGAAGAGCCAGCTTTCCTGACGATCCGCTTAGGTGAAACCTGGGTAGAAATTATCTGTACACTAAACTTATCTAGGTCTGCTCTACGGTTGTATTGAGCTCTTTTTAGTTAGTTGTTTACTCGTGTCAGGGTTTTTTCTTTTTAATTTTGAATTCGCTAGATGCAACCGTAAATTCTATTCTAACATTTTTCTATTCTCGCACTTCACAAGAGCGGAAATCACTTCCAATTCCTTGTTTACGCGTGTCGGGTTTTTTTTCTTTAAACCTGTATCTGTGCGATTTTTTTCGGCAGACTTTCATGTTTCTAGCTCTTCCTTTTTTAAAAACCTTTTTTTCCTTCGAGATTGATTATTGGCAAATCAAAAATTCGAAAGTTTTTCAAAACAACATAGTTACATATATACCTATATATATATATATATATATATATATATATATATATATAAATTATATTAAGACATTTTATGTTTATACAATCTTTTTTATAGATAGCAATATTTAAGTAAATGCTATAAAAAGAATGTATAAACATAAAACTGGTTTAAAATAATGTCGGACTTTGTGATTTCATAATATATATATATATATATATATATATATATATATATATAGAGAGAGAGAGAGAGTGAGAGCAGTTCCAATTCACGTTGTGTTCGTCATATTCACGGTATTTATCATTTCACCCACGGGAAACGAATATGGCACAAGGCCGGTTTTATTGTGGGTTTCTCCGAGCCCGTAGGCTCCGCCAGAAAAATAGCCTTTTGAAGCCGATTAGACGGGTTCAGGCCCTGTCTACCTCCCCGGACGAAACCTTGCCCTTCGGCAAAGCCTCCTCCGGGTTCCTCTCTGCTAACGCAGAGAGTTCGACAGACGTCGGAAGTCAGCCCAAGAACTTCTCGGTATTTATCATTTCACCCACGGGAAACGAATATGGCACAAGGCCGGTTTTATTGTGGGTTTCTCCGAGCCCGTTCGTCATATTCACTTATGCGCAAATATCTGTCTAATAGGATATACATGGCTATGTTTTTCAAAGAACTGTTGTTTAATAGAATTAAGACCAGAAAGCAACTATACAAAGGTTAGAACGGCACATAATCAAACATAAAAGACATTGGTTGTCTGTTATATTTAACAACATATATTTGATTGATGATCTGCTGATATATATATATATATATATATATATACATACATACAGAGAGAGAGAGAGAGAGAGAGAGAATGGATAGATATCCCCGAAAACGATAGGACAAAGAATACGTAGGAAAAAAAAATATTACTCTAATATTTTTCACGTTAAAACTCCATCAGATTTCAAGATAGAAATGATACAAATTATTTTTATCCACACACACACACACACACACACACACACACACACACACACACACACACACATACATATATATATATATATATATATATATATATATATATATATTTGGATCTTTCATTGAAGACGACCGACAAGGAGGACTTAATCTTTTATTGAGCATTCATGCCAATCTAATATTTTAACAGTTTACATTTTAACAATCTAACACTCTAAAACTACTATGTACCAGTCACACATAATTTCACCATCTAAAAGCACATCCCCGATAATGGCTAGAGAAGTAGCCAAAAGTGCTCGTAACAATTATAACTATGGAAAATTCCTATATTCTTTAATCCCTGAAAAACGGGAAAAATGTTAGCAGGAATATCTCATTAGAAGATTAATTAAATCTTACTTGTCCGTTTTCAATAAAAGATGCATGAAAGAATCAATATATATATATATATATATATATATATATATATATATATATATATATAGTTCTTTAATGCATATACTGTTACAGATCTACGATAAGGAAAATATATATGTGAGTGTGTGTGTGTGTGTGTGTGTGTAAATATTCTAAGATGGAGTGTATGTGTAGAAGAGACAAAATGAATAGCAAGAAAAATAATATAAACTAACCTGTCCTAGACTCCGATGATGAAACGCGTCGACTAAGCAGTTTTTTCTTCTGTCTTTTTTAGTCCTATATATATATATATATATATATATATATATATATATATATATATAAATTCCCAAGAGGATAGAATCCAGGTAGAACTCAATGACCAGGACAGAGCAAGAATATATTATAAGAGGCTCAAACACTAATATTCCATAAGTATAATTTATAACACTGGAAACGTAATCGCGACCCAATTCATCAGCACTACAAATTCAAAAACTATATATATATATATATATATATATATATATATATATATGTACATACATACATATATAACAATTATGTATTTGGCCAGCAATTCTTCTTTTATACATGTTCCCTTAAAGATGACAAACAAAGTACTGCGATTAAACTTTTATTCAATTTTTATTGTTCCTACAAATGTTTTCTTTATGAACACAAAAAATGTCTGCACACCCTAGCTCTTTCGGTTGTTGTTTTAACTATGTTATACAGGAATAAAGTGTCGCTGTCGACACTTTAGCTTGAACATAGATTTGCCAGTGAGCAAAGATAGGTGATTTCATTATTGGATTAAGTAGACCACATGACCATGGAGGTAATACATATATGTAGGAAGTAGCTGACTACTAACGATCGTTATTTCTGCTCTATCCTCTATTACTATTCGAATCTCCATTTCTAGTCTATCCTCTATTGCTATACGGACCGCTATTCTCTACACTATTTACTATCCTTTTTCTCTGCTTGGATCACGATACGGATTAATTTTCGGGCGAGAATTATCGAGCAAGTACCATTAATGCGAGTCTTATCCGAAGGCGTCTGACACCATTATTGTTCAACGGCGTATTATAGTTGTAGCTGCGATTACAAAGTCTCTACTACAACGAATAATTACGAAAGTGACAACGAGTATTCGCTGGCATTACAAAAGTGACAACGAGTGTTCGTTGTCACCACAAAAGAAACAAAACGAAGAATTCCGTTATTATTTATTTTTTCCTTATTTTTCCAGTGTATGTCCATGCCACAACGTTGTTCCTTGCAAATGGACCACAGATTCTCGATTGGTTTGAAATCTGGATAATTTCCGGGCCACTCTATGGTACTTTGATTTGCTCACTGGTAAGACTTGCCAGTGTTTTTATGCATTGTTACAATTTACGTACGCTTCCTTGGAGTAACGTCCATCGAAAACAATGGCCGTAGGACAACTAATCGACAGTCGAGACAATAGTGTCTGGGCGTGATGAGAATCTGATGCAATCATGGATGACGCTATATTTTTCAAGCCCAAAACAAATTTCATCATAAGCCTCAAAAATAGATTCATATTACCGCACATCACTGCAAATGACCTAATGTAAGAATAAAATAGAAATCGATTACGCCCTGTCACTTCATTGGGTCCAAAAATAAACCGTATGGTGAAAAAAAAACACCCTGGTGCAAATGAATTGAAACTGTAATATAGGAATAAAGTGTCGCTATCGACACATGAGCTTGAACATAGATCGCCTGTGAGCAAACATAGGCGATCTCATTATTGAATTATGTAGACTACATGACCATAGAGGTAATGCATATATGTAGGAAGTAGCTGACGACTAACGATCGTTATTTCTGCTCTATCCTCTATTACTATTCGAATCCTCATTTCTAGTCTATCCTCTATTGCTATACGGACCGCTATTCTCTACACTATTTACTATACTATTTCTCTGCTCGGATCACTATACGGATTACTTTTTGAGCGAGAATTATCGAGCAAGTACTACCACTGCGAGTTATATTCGAAGGCGTCTGACACCGGTATTGTTCAACGGTGTTACCATAGTTGTATCTGCGATTGCAAAGTCTCTACTACAACGAGCATTACGAATGTGACAACGAACATTCTTTGGCATTACAAAAGAGGCAACGAGTGTCCGTTGACATCGCAATACATTATCAAGGGCGATCTTTATTTTTAACTGAATGTATGGGTTTTTCATATGTCTAAAGTTACAAGAAAGTGTTATTTTCCAAACAAAGTCAGCACATTAGCCCTGTTCATATTTAATCTAATTGAGTGTTGGTTTTTTCTTTATTTTGACATTAGCGTTTCTATTATTTTTTATTTTTTTCATTTTAATTTTGAATGTTGCTATTATACTTGTATTTTCTATTGGTATGTTTCGCATAATATTTGACATGCTTCTGTGTGTGTTTAAATGAGTCCTAATTGAGCTATGGTCAAGTAGGTGTAACGTGAATCGTCTAGATAGGCATGTAGTGGTATGATCAATACAATTATCTATGAGTTTGGTTTGATAAGGAACACAGTTCCGAAAGGGCATTTGAATAGATTTTACATGCTTTTTGTCCAGAAAAGAAACCACTTCTATGAGCACAAGAAAAACTACGTAATCAATACCTTGTCAGTCGTCTTAAATATATATATATATATATATATATATATATATATATATATATATATATATATATATAAAAACGCAGTGAGATAGATACTTAAATCTGAACACTATGAGATAGATTGATTAGGAAGAGATAGATGTGAAAATAATGAGATAGATAGATAATGACGATACCAAGATAGATAGACAGATAGATATAGAACGTGATAGCGTGATAAAAATGATCGCTCTGAAATATAAATTATGACCATGGAATATTAGTGTTTAAGCCTTTTTATTATATATATATATATATATATATATATATATTATGAACGCATGAATAGATAGATAGATAGATAGATAGATAGATAGATAGATAGATTTGAACACAATGAGATAGATTGATTAGGAAGTGATAGATAGATCTGAAAAAAATGAGATAGATAGATAGATAGATAGATAGATAGAATTAAAAATTCGGCTTTTCAATTTCCAATTCCAGCCCCTTTTTTATTATACCAGCCGCACATCTAAGCTTGTAACCCCAAGCTGTCACCCATTTATTTCTGACTGTACTCGACGTTTCTTAACTGCAGTGGTCCTACGAGAACTCATGTTTCAACTTCAACACGATATGCTCGTGAGCTTAGAGTGATATATAGAGAGAAACATAGAGAAACGTCCATAAAGGGAGTTTTTTCTTTTTTAAAGGGATATGAAAATTCTTAATCGCAGTATCTTGTCGGTCGTCTTATATATATATATATATATATATATATATATATATATATATATATATATATATATATATATATGATTTTGTATATGTATAAATTTGCACCTACATATTTGTCTATTTACCTATGTTTTTTAGCATTATTTTCTTGCTTTCTGCAGTCGGCCTGTTTATATTTCATACGGCAAACAGAAATTTCTAAATCTTCACGCTCTCTGTCTTACTCACTGTTTCTCTCTCTATCTCTCTCTATCTCTCTCTGTCTCTCTCTCTGTCTCTCTCTGTCTCTCTCTCGCAAACAGACGTATTTCTTTATTTTTTTATAGGAGTGGGTGCTGAAAATTTCTGTTCCACCCGATCCTCTTATATATAAATTTCCGCAAAAAAATGTATCTACTAACCTATTTATTTAACCAGCTACTGAACAGTATGTTTATTTAACAATATCTTGCATAATTCTGCTGAGCCGAATATCTGTGTTGTTCCATCTGTTAAAGAAATGTCATTTACTCTTGATCGCATTCCTTGCCCCATGAAGCAATGTTTAACAAACTTTCCTGTTATTGCGAACGGTATAATCAGTTAGAATTAATTCCCTCGATTTTCCCAAAAGTTAAATAGAAAACAAAATGGAAGAAAACAAAAAAAAATGGTTAGATAATCAAGAGCGGGTGACAGACGTGCAAGGGGAGAAAACTGGAAGGATGAGGAGAGTGTAGAGAATGGGAGGAAAAGCGGAAGGATGAGGAGAGAGAAGAAAATGTGAGGATAAGCAGAAGGATTAAGAGAGAGTAGGATATGAGAGAAAAAGCGGAAGGATGAGTAGAAAATGGGAGGAAAAGCGGAAGGATGAGTAGATTGTGTAAAATGGGAGTAAAAGCGGATTGATAAGGAGAGAAAAGAAAATGGGAGGAGAAGCGAAATGATAAGGAGAGAAAAGAAAATGGGAAAGGAGGAGCGGAAGGATGAGGAGAGAGTGGAAAATGGGAGGAAAAGCGGAAGGATGCAGAGTGTAGGATATGGGAGGAAAAGCGGAAGGATGAGTAGAAAATGGGAGGAAAAGCGAAAGGATGAGTAGAATGTGTAAAATGGGAGTAAAAGCGGAATGATAAGGAGAGAAAAGAAAATGGGAGGAGAAGCGGAAGGATGAGGAGAGAAAAGAAAATGGGAGGAGAAGCGGAAGGATGAGGAGAGATTAGAAAATAGAAAACAACACAGAAAAAAATGTAATAAATAATTATTGCTCTACCTACGTTAATGACAAGACCCAAACAGTGTGGGTTCAATACCTGGTTAAGGCGGTGGAGAATTTGGAGAGGAGAATTAACAGGAGATAACTGACATCCATTATACATGGCACGTGGAACTAGAACAGTCTACCACAATGATCGAAAAAAAAAGGTTCACTTCGACATTCTAACCATCTGAAGCAAGCCGGAGCGTATAACGGCCGAAACGTTGTAATAAATATGGCGGCAAAAATGAGGACAATAATCCGAATAATGTAAATAGTGTCCCTAATTAGTTAACATTTTCTTTACACGCACTTCGATTAGTGTTAGTGAACAAGTGTTCCGATAATCGTAATTTTTCTATAATTTTAGTGTTTTTATAATCTTAATGTTCCTATTATATTCTTTTTTCTTTCTATGTGCCCGGTTCTTTCAGGGCGTAAGGAATCATTGCTCTCCACCTCCCTCTATCCCTTGAAGCTCTCAACAAGTTCCTTCCCTCTGCCACGTCCGCTAGACCACGTTGTGTGCTCCACTTTCTAAAGGCCGCTAGGTATGTCAAGCGTTGTGTTCCCTTGTCTCTCCCTCCCCATGAGTATCAGATTCTCCAGTGCGTCCTACTTCATAATGTGCCTCATAAACTTCAGTTGCCTCTTCCTGGTGTTAAGTATAAGATTGTTCCCTGTTTGCATCCTCTCTAAGACCTCATCGTTGCTCACACGCTAGGTCCATGATATCCTTAGCATCCTTCTGTAGAACCACATTTACGTCGCCTCGAGTCTCTTCTTCATCTTTGAGGAAATCGTCCAACATTCGCTTTTCTATAATCGTTTATTTAAATTCCGTGCTGTTGCTTCTATGTATTTCTCGTTCCAATTATTACAAGTGATAGAGTAAATTCCTCTTTCAAGTTTTAGCTTATTGTTTTGTTAGTATTAATTAAGATTTTATTGTTTTACACAATATATTTTTTGATGATTAATTTGCAGTGTAAAACCCGCACTCAGTTTGAATTAAAAATTTCCAGAATTCTTACACTTATTTGTAATTGTTATCGTTATCCAAGTGTAGTTCAGATGTGGCACAAGGCCGAAAGTATGGGGCACCGAGTGAGGATCGAACTCACTACTCAGTCTTAATTGTCCTAGCGAGACAAGTCTGCTAACCATTACACCACCTCGAGGTCCCCAAGTAAGTATTAAGAAGCAGGAGAGTTTCGTCGGAAACAAAGAAAAGAGTACTGAATTGTTACGTGATATACAACCTCCTGTATGGCAGCGAATGCTGCATAATTTCCTCAGAGATGAAGAAGAGACTCGAGGCGACAGCAATGTCGTTCTATACAAGGATCCTAAGAATACCATGAGCCAAACACTTGAGCAATGACAAGGTTTTGGAGAGAATGGAAACAAAGAGGAAATTTATACTTAACATCAGGAAGAGGCAGTTGAGGTTTCTGGGACACGCAATGAGGAAAGATGGCTTGGAAAATATGATACTCTCAGGACGTATAGAGGGAGAGACGGACAGGGGAAAGCAACGGGTGACATAATTAATGGGCTTGATGAAACGGATGACAGAAAAGAGGCTGGGAGAAATAACAAAGAGACAAAACTTATTAAGGGTTACAAGTGACAGGAGGATGTGGAGGGCCATGATCGCTTACGTCCGGCACATAAAAGAAGGAAAGAAGAAGTCCTGTCTTTCCAATCGTTCAAAATGGAATAGTCCACTATTTACGACGTATTAGCAGGCTTAACGCACGTTCCAGGGAAAGGAAGAGAACGCATAAGGATACATATAATTGTCTGAAGAAAAATATACAAAAAAAAAACAAACAAAAATCATAATATGCAATTATGCTGTATTAATGTTAATATAAAGTCAACGTCGGACGTTTCGGTCTATTTTAGACCATCTTCAGGACATTATCATTTAAACATAATTAACATTAGAACATATAAAAATCCAACATGAAAAGACGATGGACATAAGAGCACAACTGATCCAAACAGATAACTGAAATTTTTATATAAGATCAGCGTTCCGTTTAAATATGATCACGTCGTCGTCACGTGGGCGATGTTGTGAAAACGTATTCGAAGATGATTTCCAAATATTAAAATATTAAAAAAGTCGATTGAACTATTTTATATAAGAATCTATTGATCAAGTAAGGAAAGGATTTATTATCGAACTGTTTTTAAAATGGTTCCATCGTTCTGATATTTTGAAATCATTTTTGATTTGCTTTGTAACGTGGAGGACTTCAAGCTTGTATGAAGATATAAGAACCTATTGATCTCTGCGTATTCCTATATCAACGGAAGGGATTTCTTGAACTGTTTATATAAAACATTCATATAGCATAATTGCATATTAAGATTTTTGTTTGTTTTTTCTGTATATTTTTCTTCATACTGTCGGATCTATATCCATATATTTGCTTACATATAATTGTATGTAATAGAGGTGACAGTGACTTACCAGGAGCAAAACGAATTCGCTGCCTCGCGTGTTGAACTATTCTCTGGGAGTCGGTCGCGCGTGCGTACGCCTACTGCCATTTTTATGCAGCAGGTTTATTTGCATAAGAGAGCAACGCTACCTGTTAAAAACCAGGCGAGTGGACGTCGGGGAGCACTGCTCTTCTAGGCTTCGGTGAGACTAGATGTATTGCTGTAAGAAAGCGACATCAATTTCTGGACATCTGACATTGTCTTTGCTTTGTACTACTGTCATAGAATAACAACTGACACCTGTACTTTTGTTTGGTTTGTTTTGTTTTACGGCATATCAACACCTCATTGGGTCATTTAATGCCGACAACTTTTTTCCTGGTAATATTTTTGTTTTGTCAAAAATCTATTTCTGGTAATAATTTTTTACAAAGTATTTCTGGTATTAAAACCTATTTTTACACGTTCAAAATGCTTTTTACCTCAGTTTAAGGGTTAACTATTTGCCCATGGCTGGGACCCTAACAGGTGCTACCACCCTGGCTCAGGGTGGACCTTGGAACATCAGCAATTAAGAGGTGGTTCCACGTTCCTCAAAGCCTCCTGATCAGAGGCCTTGCTGTTGGGCGTAGTTTATCGTCTTACCCTGGACGCGGATATCGTCATACCCATGGCGGGCCTGTACTTTCTCGATTGAATTGGAGCTAGGTCCCTGTATGTCTCACCTGCAGTGTCTGAGAGCTTCCTCCCTTGGCTCCACCAAGAAGTCTCCATCTACAGTTCCGCTCCCCTGGCAATTTGCTGAATTCCTCATTTTCTAGAGATTAGTGATTATAAGGGTCACATAACTACCAGTTTTCTGTTAGCGCCTACCATCATTTCGAAGGCTTCCTATAAAGGATTTAGACGCCTTTTTGGTTAGCAGAAACCGGCTTTTCTTTTTATGTGCCATGTACTTTCAGGACGTAAGCGATCATGGCTCTCCACCTGCCCCTATCCCTTGCAGCTCTCAACAAGTTCCTACATTCTGCTTCCTCCACCAGACCACGTTCTGTTATCAACTCGCTTCCGCCTGCTGGATATATCACGCACTGCTTTCCCTTGTCTCTCTTTCCTTCTATTCGACCCGTGAGTATCAGATCCTCCATGCCCTTCTTCAACATTATATGTCCCAGGAACTTCAGATGTTAAGTATAAGCCTTCTTCTTGTTTGCAACCTTTCTAAGACCTCATCGTTGCTCACATGTACGGTTCATGATATCCTTAGCATCCTTCTGTAGAACCGCATTTCCGTCGTTTCGAGTCTCTTCTTCATCTTTGAGGAAATCGTCCGAGAAAAGTTCTACAGTTTTCTTTCTGCGTCTGCCATCAACAAAGTGTCTTCTGTGTTTCTTATGCTGCCAAGACCGTGTCCAACGGTAAGAAACAAAAATCCCCAGCACATCTGATGTCACCAGATAAGGAAAAGAGAGAGTTCTCTTTTCTAACAAAATGAGTTTCTATTTATTGCAGTCTTTATACACAATCGATATAGCAGAATCTGTCGCCACTCAAAGGGTTATGTCACGTAAATTCTGTAAAATGAGATTTCAATGTGTCATCTCACGTAGATTTTGTAAGGTGACATTTCAATTGGTCATGTCATTTAAATTCTGTAAGGTGACATTTCAGTGGGTCATCTCACGTAAATTCTGTAAGGTGACATTTCAAGGAGTCATCTCACGTAAATTCTGTAAGGTGACATTTTAACGGGTCATGCCCCGTAAATTCTGTAAGGCGACATTTCAATGGGTCATTTCACGTAAATTCTGTATTGTGACATTTCAATGGGTCATGCCACGTAAATTCTGTAAGGTGACATTTCAAGGTGTCATCTCGCGTAAATTCTGTAAGGTGACATTTCAATGGATCATCTCACGTAGATTTTGTATGGGGACATTTCAATTGGTCATATTTAAATTCTGTACGGTGACATTTCAATGGTTCATCTCGCGTAAATTCTGTAAGGTGACATTTCAATGGGTCATGTCGCGTAAATTATGTAAGTTGTAATTTCAATGATTTATGTCACGTAAATTCTGTAAGGTGATATTTCAACGGGTTATGTCACGTAAATTCTGTAAAGTGACATTTCAATGGGCCAGGTCGAGTAAATTCTGTAAGGTGACTTTTCAATGGGTCATATCACATAGATTCTGTAAGGTGACATTTCAATGGGTCATCTCACGTAAATTCTGTGAGGTGACATTTCAATGGGTCATCTCACGTACATTTTGTAAGGTGACATTTCAATGGATCATATCAGATATATTATTTTGTTTTTCTCACCATTATTGAGAATGACCAAAATGGAGCTTGTCTGAACTTTCTTCATGTGTTTCCGATGAATATTTCTACTTTGGTTCCATGCAAAGAACTTACAAACAAAGATTTCTGAGATGAATAATGTCAATATTGATATACTCTTATTTTGAACGATTGATCTTTTCCTTGTTGATATCGATGTTATTATAGATACAACTTTTCGACCAAATATCTTCTGGGAATCATCAGGTGTCTATTAATTGGTTGATGGAGGATATCTGTGGATTATTGTGATATTTTGTCTCTGTGATATCAGTTATTGACAATTACTCGTTTCTGAAATGGAATAAAATTATACAAAAAGCGGTACGAATATTGAATATAAAAGGCTCCAAAAGACACCAATAAGATCCCTCGCAACGGTTGCGTAGTGGATATTGGAGTTGGTCAGCTACTGGTTAAGAGTTCAATCCTTGGATTAGGTAGGGATTCGCCAATTTAGTAGGAACGAACAATAATTAACCCCACGAAGAGAAAATAGCAAAAAAATGAATCAACAGATATACCATATCAGCGAATCAATGGATAACTGGTTTACTTTCTCCAATCTTTGTTTTGCAACCTCGGGAAGGTTACTGAATAGAATAATCATACGAAGGTTGGTAATGAACGATAATACAAGAATAACTCAAATGGGGTCGCGTAGCTGTTTCCCGAGACGAGACTCTGCCCATCGACATAGACTCGTCTGGGGATCCACTCTGCCCGGAGGCAGAGAGTTTAACCAGCACAGCTGGAGACGAATCCCCAACTTCAGGATATCTACCAACCACCGCACGCGGTCAGATGTGGCACAAGGCCAAATTTAAAATGGGGTATCCGAGCCCGTGGGCTCAACCAAAAATTCCCTGTGGACCCGTATAAAACGTGGTCGGGTAGCTGTTTCCCGAGACGAGACTCTGCCCTTCGACATAGCCTCGTCTGGGGATCCCTTCTCTCCGGAGGCAGAGAGTTTGACCAGCACTCCTGGAGACAATTTTTTAATTGCAGACCAACATACAGTATTTACTACTGTATTTATGTAAATGAGCACATACCAATAATCGTCCGTTGGTATGCTACAACACTTTGATGAGGACACATTGTGTATTAAGAGCCCCTTACGTAAAAATAAGAAATTGAATTTTGTTCGTACTTGGAAGGAATAAAAGCAGAAATGGACGGAAAGGCGTTCAGAATTCGCCAGTCTGAATGTTGTCGTCTTCCACTGGGACAACCCCAGATACATATGTGGTTATATATGTAGTCTTCCGACACTTGCCGTACTCATCTTCGGATTAACACATATCTATATGTCTATAAAATTGCTTTAATGGGAAGAATTCAATTATCAAGAAGATTGTAAAACCACTGAGACTAGTTCATCACACAGAAGGATTCCATGTCATGGTAGGATGGAAACATGAAATGGCCTCAAAGATGGCGGGAACTAGTAAAACAAAATGGCGCATGAGCTGGAATAAATCTATGCACAAATATTAAAATATTTAACTTAGAATGAACTTAAAATTGCTGTGTACGTTTGGTATGAGTAAATATCTTGCTTTCTTCGTTATCTATCTATCTATCTATCTAGCTAGCTAGCTATCTCGTTCTGTTCATATCTGTCTCTCTACGTGTCTCTTTCGTTCTATTCATATCAATCTACATATCACGTTCTATATATAACTATATATCTAAGTATGTTTATCTATCTATCTATCTATTTCATTAGGTTTTCTGTCTATCTCACTATGTTTATCAATTATTACAATCTATCTATCTATCTATCTATCTATCTATCTATCTATGTAACATGCTGATTCCGTTCCGGTTTAGTATATGTGTGTCAGTATCTATCAGTTTATCGATCTGTTTATCTGTCTGTATGCCTGTCTCTCTATCTGTTCATGTTTTTCTGTCGATGTGCAAACTACTATATATATATATATATATATATATATATATACCTTGCCAATTCTCCACCCCGTAACATCCCACTTATCTCTTCTTATGCCTAACTACCCTTACCAACAAAACATTAATATATCACTTTGAAACGAATAACGAAACGTAAGCTGCTACCGA
>CAHIKZ030001902.1:2960000-3025000 GCA_903632075.3 Acanthosepion pharaonis | reverse complement strand
TTTTTTACAGTATATTTTTCTTCATACTGTGGAATCTATATATATATATATATATATATATATATATATATATGATATATAGTCTTAAGATGTGCTATATTTATGGGATAAAGTGCCCAATATCAGAGATAGAGTGTGTAATATAAAAGTGAACATAGAAGTCAACACTTGGAGGCGGCAGTCTGTGTCATGCTAGATGCAATTGTCAGGTCATGACGATTGCATCGAGCATGAAACAGACTGTCGCCTCTATGTTGACTTCTATGTTCACTTTATATATATATATATATATATATATATATATATATATATGAAATGGACAATACTACAGTCCGACAATTATTTTAATATATTTTCTGTTTATACCATGTAGCTAGAGAGTTGGCGTCTGGTTATCAACTTATAATTGATATAACACGTTAGGCTATATGACGGTTTCGTGTAGGATACTAGTTTGATTCCTATCGGAGGACACATATTTTCTATGAAATTTCTCGTACATTCAGGCCTTTAAATGTAGTCAATACTGATTATTATAAACAAAGCATTTACTAAAATATATGCATCTATAAAAATAACGTATAAAACCAAAATATATTGAACTAATTGTTTAAATCAAGGTACGATTCTAGCAGATATGAGCGTCCGAGAGAAATCATGGGAAATTAGCAGTATAAAAAACAGTAATTATACTTTGCTAAACAAACGCTTCCTTTCTAGTTAAATGGTAAAGCACGTCAGGCTATATAACGGTTCCCCGTAGACTAGAGGTTCGATTCCTCTCGGGGGGCATATTTTCTATGAAATTTTTCGGATATTCAGGCCGGTAAATGTTGTTTCATACTTTTTATTATAAACAGAGCATTTACTTAAATATTTGTATCTATAAAAAGAACGTATAAACATAAAAAATGTCTTAAAAAATAATTGTCGGTCAATTTCATAATTCCTCTTTTGTATACGTTTCTTTAAAGACATGTATAATAAGTTGGAATAAGTGATGCTGAAATTGCTTGCGTTTACTCAGAGTGAATACCATTTTCCAAAGGAGGGTGCTCTTCCTTGTTTCCATATCCTTAGATATCATGATAAAAGTCCCATTGCTGATATGTCACAGTAGTTAAGAGAGAAAAGGCAATGATTGAGATCAATTGAAAAAATGGCTTTCATAGATCATCTCCTTTGCCTAGGCATCATCAGTAGTACCTTGACAGCTAGCAATCATAACTAAAATTATGTTTAATATTTAGCTTTATTTGTACGAAGAGTTTTGTTCTGAAAGGAATTTGCCAAGCGTGTTCAAGATGAAAAACAAACTCGTCAAGCGAAAAGAATATTTTCTTCTCATTCATTGTATTCATTCATCCATTGAATAATTCACAAACACAATACACATGCTACTCACCCATACATACACATATCTATGGATTGGTTTGAAAGTCACATTGAAGCGTGAAACTGTCGGTTACCAAGCAGTATTGATTCCCATGTCCATACTGTCTTTCTTTATACATGTTGTAAACCAACTACAAGGCCCAACTTCAACATGAAAGTGTTACTGAATAAAGAAATTGCAATGGCGTATAAGGTAGAAAATGAACATTGCAAATTACGAGGATATATAGGATAGATAACGACTGACTCTAGACTTGAAGAAGTTAAGATAGGGGTTATCAGGAAATCATCCAGTCGGGTGACTGTTCCACAAAGTAAAAATTCTGGGTAAGAGGTTGGTGATATTCAAATGTGTTAAAAAATATCAGTTTGACCGATGACGTCACTTGAATTGAAATCGCTTCCATCAAACGTGAGAACGCCCGAATGAAATAAAATAAAAACAGTTGCGTAGATATAATGATAACCCAAGCGACACAACGCCGAAATGATAGAGCAGCCCGTGAGGATCGAACTCACAACTCAATTGTAATTGTTCTAGCCAGACAAGCTTCCTAACCATTGCACCGCCTCGAGGTGCATACAATTCTCCAAGCGTAGCTTAGATGTGGCAGAAGGCCGAAAGTATGGTACACCCAGTGAGGATCGAACTCACTACTCAGCCGTAATTGCTCTAGCGAGACAAGCTTGCTAACTATTACACAGCCCCGAGGCGCCTACAATTATCCAAGCGTAGCTTAGATATGACACAAGGGGCAGCCCGTGAGGATCGAACCGCCTCAAGCCATCATTGTTCATGGTTCAAGTGGAGTAACTCTTATTTTTCTTTTGTATCCCAAAATGCTGTCCCCTTTTTATTATAAACTAGTTTAAATAGGGCTGAATTTACGCTAGCTCCCTAGGAGGACTCTTGGTTTGGCCATCATCACAATAGCTAGGGAAGAGTAGATGCGATAGTCATCAATAAACTACAGAAGAACTCAAAATTGATCGCTGCATTTAAATATTGAATTAATGTTTAAGCTTATCTTTTAAAAGTTCAATGATAATTCTTCTGCTGCCACTTAATGTAAAAGCGATTTGATGTACGTAGGTCCTTATTTTCCGTACAAACAATTATTTTTATTTCATGAATGACAGAACAGGGGACAATTTATAAGATAAAATTAATATAGTGTAAAGTTGGGAAAACAGAAATTAGAATTAGTTATACATTCAACATTTGAAGAGTTAGAGAAACGTAATCGCTAATTAAGTAAAACCTGTATTACGGAATCTATATGAATAAATGCGAAAGTGGAGTGCAATTATCCAACGAATTCCGTGGTTTAAAAAGCCCCAACTCTACTTTATTGTAATTTACATGCAGTATTAACTCCTTCCTCCCACTTGGACGAGATGTGACACAAGGTCTTTTGTAGGTGAGGGCCCGGGCGCGTACGCCCGGGACAAGGACAAAAATTTCCCTCAGCCTCCGCAACCGTCGTTTGCGCTGGCCTCGGTGCGAACACCGATCCCTCCCTCTGGTGCAATGGGAGGGCGCGGCCTCAGGCACCTGTTCCCCCAGGGCTGGGCACCTCTCAGTATAATTTTCTCAGTTGCCCCTCTGTCTTTTGGCAGAGAAGCCCATGAGCGCACTCTGCCCAAAGACAGAGATGCAAATGAGAGATAAGACTGCGTTAAAATCACTCCAAAACTTGGCAAAAATATTTGCTAAGTAACAGTCTAACTCTCTGCTCTCGGGTGGAGAAGAACCCGGACAAGGCTCCGCCGAAGGGCAGAGTCTCGTTCGGGGTGGTTGACTGCCCCTGAACCCGCTTATGCGGTTTCAAAGAGGGGGTATTTTTGGACGAACCTAAGGGCTTGGAGATCCCATGTTAAACCGGGCCTTGTGCCATCACTCCAAGAAGGAATTTAAAGCTCAATGTCTGGATTATATATTATCTATTTCTAGGCTCTATCACTCTAAAGGTTTAACTAATTTGATTTTAAAATAGTAAATTTGATTAATTAACTGTCCTTCATTAGTGTTCCTTTACTCAAGGATTGTTTTCATATCAAAATAGTTCTCTTTAGGAATATTGTCGTATATGGTACAGAAAAGTTTGAAATTTGCATTTTCCTTGACCTTCATCAAGTTGGCATCTATTTTTAAAACGTTCCTTAACTATAACAGGTCAATTTATGAATGAAATGTTAATTTAAAACTTTTCATTCAAAGATTTCAAGTAGTGAATAAATCTTACTTTGCAAAGCGATAGCGAGCGGGCGAAGCCTGCTAGCATCATATAATCAGTGGTTATAATGCCTTTGCTTGCGGGGGTGGGGAATGATTTGTAGCTCTCAAAGTTTTCCTTTCATTCTATATCTTCTAATCCCACTTCTGCCAACCAAGCTCCTTAAGGAGGCTATGCATTGCTTTCCTTTGTCCCTCTTGTTTTCAATATTTCCTGTGGGTGTCAGATTTCTCAAACCTTCTTTCCTCATTATGAGTTTTAGAAATTTGATCTGTCTTTTTTCTGGCGTTATCTATAAGTTTACTTTTTGTTTCTATACTTTTGTCAAAAGTCAACACTAATGTGTACCAATTCTACATCAAACTCACCACCCAGCGGTATTAGTCAATCAGATTAGCTCGTCACGGAGTGTTTGTATTACCCACTTCTTTTTGGTAAATGTACTTTAACTAGTGAACATATGATAGCAAAGTTACTTTTAACTAGGGAATGTCTTTAGGTAAATATTTAACTAGGGAATATCTTTAGGTAAATATACCTCTATCCTGAGTAAATCTGTCATTTAAAATTAGAACGGTCTGGTATATATTATTTTACTTAAAGAATAATTTTGGCATTTGACGTTTGATTAGAAGTTGCTGGGATAAAAGGACACACTGTAATTCACCATGTATAATCCATAATACGCACACCTAAAATTGTGGTGCATGTGTGGGAAAATGTTTCTACTCGCGCATAATACGCATCCCTTGTTAATCAAACACTATAATTTGTACCTTTCCAATTTCATTATGACCTGTGTTTCCTATTCTTATTTAAAAAAAATAATGGTTTTAAACATAGAATAATATTATTCCAATTTAGTTTTATGATAATTCATATTTTATTTTACGGCACATTTTTAAAGATGTTTTCTAACTGTGCATAATTTTTGAAAAGATTTTTTTTTTTCTTAAATTCGTAATCTGGGGTTATTTTTCATATATTACTATTTATTATGCCCTATAAATTAATTTTTTTTTTTTTTAATTTTTTAATGTGAATATATGTTTTGGTTTCCGTAGGGGAATCAGTTTATAATGAATTTCTACCATAGAATAAACTGACTTATTAACTTTTTCCGTTTGATATTCGAGATCTGGGTTGGTTGATTGGTTTGTTTCATACGGCTTATCAACCTTTTGCATGTTATTTAAAGCCAGAAAATATTTTTTAAGATTGTATGAATTTTTTAGATAATAATGTTGATTTGCCGACAGAATTCCTACTTATTAACCCACAAGTGGAGAAAAGAGAGGCGAATTCAAACTTTTCTCAAGAATATTGGCACCGAAGTGAATATAACAAACCTGACTGGAATTTAAACTTAGCTCTCAGATTTACATTTAGAAACTGTTAACCATTACATCACCTCAAATACAAGCTTACAGAACTTGCTATTCCTAAGAGTTCAACCATCTATGTACTGGCCAGGTTCGACGTTGCTTAATTTCGATAATCGCACGAGGACTGGTGCAGAGTTTTCTGCTTGATTCATTTTCTACGGGTTATCTATCATTTGCAGGTTATTTAAAGCCAGATAATATTGTTAGATTGTAATATTTTGGGGGTGGAGGGTGGGGGGAAATAATAATGGTTTAGTTATCCTATACGGAACCGTCATTTACGCTGACGTGCCTTAACCGACTCGGTTCCGTATAGGATGCAGGTTCGAATCCTGTCAAAGGACGAATATTTTCTATGAAAATTTCTCGGACATTCAGGCCGGTAAATGATATTTAATACTGTTTATTATAAACAGAGCATTTACTTAAATACTTGTATCTATAAAAAAGAATGTTAAACATAAAAAAATGTCTTTAATAAATTGTCGGACATTGTCCAATTAATATATATATATATATATATATATATATATATATATATATATTCCTAGGACGAGACAACAGTTTATTTTTTTTAATAAAGATTAAATTAGTTTGATATAAGGCAACAAATAGGAGCACTCAGTGAGAATCGAAATCACTGTTTGGCTAGTAATGTTCGAGGAGATTATCTCATAACAACATTATTTCAGGCCAAGGTGTTTTTCGAACGAGTCAATTTGGCTGTGTTTTAGCACAAGATTGTATTGCATCAAGTCTGAACGGTACTCAGTATTAATTGTGAAACAGACTCGTGGTCTAACCTTATAGCTCACGTTCCGTCAACAACCAGACGAGTTGCCTTTAAGCTCGATTGTTTTGTCAAACTGGTTTTCCATTGAGTTTTATGACTTTGTCCACATAAAAGAAAATATATTATCGCCCGAATTTGTTTACCGCCTAAGCATTATGAAAGATATTCTTCCGTTTGTAAATACATTCCCGTTTTCTGTCTTTTAATGCACACACAGACTTATATATATATATATATATATTCAAAATTATATCCTATATATGTATTCAAAATTATAACACACACATATATATATATACATATTCAAAATGATAACATATATATAGATATTCCAAATTTTAACATATATATATATATATATTCAAAATTGTATATATATATATATATATATATATATATATATATAATTATAAAATTATAACATATATATATATTCAAAATTATATCCTATATATATATTCAAAATTATAACACACACACATATATATACATATTCAAAATGATAACATATATGTATATTCAAAATTTTAAATATATATGTATATATTCAAAATTCTAAGATATATATATATATATATATATATATATATATATATATATATATTCAAAATTATAACACATATATATATTCAAAATTATAACAGACATACACATACATACAAACGCATATATATATATATATATATATATATATATATATATATATATATATATATATGAATATACTTTTTCTCCTAGTTTCATTGCTGAATAATTTTTGTAATAATATTAAACTTGATGCTCGGTTAAATTTAGAATGTGACATTTGTAATTTTTAATTTTAAATTTTAAACTAAACTGCGAAATTAAAACTTTATTAGCTATATTGATTTCTAATTTATCTAATCTTAACTTTAATCCACTAAAAAGATATATTCAAAATTATAACACACACACACACACACACATATATATATATATATATATATATATATATTCAAAATTATAACATATATATTCATAATTAAAAAACATTTATATACATTTATTTATATATATATTCAAAATTATAACACACACACACACACACACACACACACACACATATATACATATATATATATATATATATATATATATATATATATATATATATATATAAATATATATATATATGAATAAAATTTTCCTAGTTTTATTGCTAAATAATTTTGTAATAATATTAATGGTGATGCTCAGAAAATTTAGAATTTGATATTTGTATTTTTTAATTTTAATCTAAACTACGAAATTAAAACTTTATTTGTTTATTGATTTTAAATTAAATCTAACCTCAACTAATAACTTCTACTTAGGGTATATTGTCACGTTATTTTGAATTAGCATATAATTGTATTCTGATTGGTCATCATAGGTTACGTTTTAATGTTTCCCCTACTGGGGGGGTGATTGGGTTTTGAACTCTTAAACTATTTATATTGCATTCAACACCATCACTTGATAAGAGACCAGTCGTGTTGAAACAAAATTCTCATTTTGCAGTGACGTTATAATATGCATAGGTTATAATTTTGAACAAATATTATTTGCTCTACGTGGTATTGAGCACTCTTATATGAATAGTTTTTTGTTATCAGAATTCTATTCCATCTGCACCAATATATATATATATATATATATATATATATATATATATATATATATATATATATATATATATATATACTGTTGAGACTTTAGACATCCATGGTAATTATTTATTTCATTGAAATCAATCAGATCTCGTTTCTTTAGATCAAAAAATTTACAACAAATTGTTGTAAAAAATTCTTTGGTCTGAAATAACGAGATCTAATTGATTTTATGAAATAAATTATTACCATGGATTTCTAAAGTCTCCGCTTTTATCATTATATTTGCTCTGTTCTTACATTGAACTCTCTTTGGATTTATATCGTCTTTGAAACTATCCCTACTAATTATCAAATAACATATATATATATATATATATATATATATATATATATATATATATATATATATATATATATATATATTGACCCGTCATATAGACTGACATGCTTTACCGATTTAGCCAAAGAGGAGCGTTTCAGTTAGCAAAGTCGATTTTACTGTTTTTAAACTACAATTCTCCATGATTTTCTCTCGCTCGTGCATTCATATCTGTTCGATGCGTCATTTGGCTACACATCGGGCAGATAGGAATATATGAGAGAAAATCATGGAGAATTGTATCGTAAAAACAGTAAAATCGACTTTGCTAACAAAAAAGCTCCTCTGTTGCTGAATCGGTGAAGCATGTCAGCCTATATGACGGTTCCTTATAGGATACAGGTTCGATTCCTATCTATTATATATATTCTATGAAAATTTCTCGGACATTCAGGCCGGTAAATGTCGTTAATACTGTTTATTATAAACAGAGCATTTACTTAAATATTTGTATCTATAAAATAAAAGAACGTATAAACATAAAAAATGTCTAAAAATAATTCTCGATTCTTTGTTCATTTCATAATGTGTGACGTAATATATATATATATATATATATATATATATATATATATATATATATATATATGTATGTATTCTGGGAATGTTGCAGTTTGTGCCCCCCGTCTTCCCTGAGGCTACGCTTGTGTAAACATAAATCACTCAAAAAAATCGTTGATAGAGGATAAATATGCCTCGAGTCATTTTTAGGTCTTTCTTTCTTTCCAGCAATTTTTTTTTTTTCTTTTTACTCACACACACACACACACACACACACACACACACACATATATATATATATATATATATATATATATATATATATATATGTAGGAATATAAAATATCGCACACTGCTGGTCTATGAAACGTTGTTCGATATGTAATAACAGATGTAAAATTTATATTAATAATAAATATACATATATTTCACTGGTAACACATTTCTGTATTTCTTGGCTGATGCAGTTGCCAGGTTCTGACTGAAAACTGACCATTTAAATATTGATATTCATAAACCTACTGTAATAAGAGGCAGGCCATTTATTTATTTACAGAGGGAAATATATATATATATATATATATATATATATATATATATATATATATATATATATATGTCTGTATGTATAGTTAAATTCCCAGATTATTTCTGTGGACAAGACAGATTGCTATAAAATGACAATTGGAAAAAAAAATCTTAGATTTTGCCGACGCGTTTCGTCTTCCTACTTTTTCAAGGCAAAAATGAAATCGAAATGTTTTTGTTGTTATAGTTACATAAAAGGGATTATTTTTTCTCTGTCGACAATATAGTTAAAAAATCCCTTACTATGAAGGTAATTTACATTAACCAGAAAAAATGGCTTAGACAGAAGCGTCTATCTTTTTAAATTTGGAGTTTTTAATGTAACTATAACAACAAAAACAAAATCTATGATTTTTTCCAATTGTCGTTATATATATATATATATATATATATATATATATATATATGGAGCACTTTGGGTTTTGTGTTCGATTCTTACTAGGTGCTCCATACTTTTGGCCTTTTGCTTGAGAGAATTTGCATGAAATTAGAACATATTTAAAGATAAATGAAGATAAAATCTTGAGGCAAAATATTTGTAGTTCCTGCAGAAGGATGCTGAGAATTGTATGGACGGAGTGTGTCATCAACGAAGAATTCTTAAGGAAAATCAGAAAAAAGACATTATGTTCCAAATCCTAAAGAGCAATGTTATGAACACAAAAGAAACGAATGCTGGACGATTTCCTCAAGGATGAAGAAGAGACTCGAGGTGATAGAGATGTGGTTCTACAGAAGGATGCTGAGGATTTCGTGAACCGAACGTGTGAGCAACGATGAGGTCTTGGAGAGAATGCAGACAAGGAGGAGGCTCATGTTTAACATCAGGAAGAGCAGCTGAAGTTTCTAGGACATATACTGAGGAAGGAGGGCCTTGAGAATCTGATACTCACGGGTCGAATAGAGGGAAAGACAGACAAGGGAAAACAATGCATGATATACCTGGCAGCCTTAAGCAAGTGGGTGACAGAACGTGGTTTGAAGGGGAAAGCAGAGGGGAGGAACCCGCTGAGAGCTGCAGGAGAGAGAAGAAGGTGTAAAGCCATGATCGCGCACGTCCTGAAAGAACATGGCACATAAAAAGAAACAAGAATGACTAAAGGGTCTTATAAAATCGAAGACTAAACAGAGAGAAGTGAGTCATCTGTCCGACTAGTTTATTTAAATGTGTGGCGGAAAGAGGGGAAGAGGTAAAGCGTTACAAACAGCTGCAAATGATTGGAGGTTGTGGAGGGCTTGAGTCGATCACATCCTGAAAGGATACGGTACACAAAATAATGTTAGGCTGCTTCATATCCCTCTTAAAAAAAATCTCCCTTTATGGACGTTTCTCTCTGTTTCTCTCTATATATCACTCTAAGCTCACGAGCATATCGTGTTGAAACATTAGTTCTCGTGGGACCACCGCAGTTAAGCAACGCAGATAACAGTCAGAAATAGATGGGTGACAGCTTGGGGTTACAAGCTTAGATGTACGGCTGGTATAATAGAAATTGCAGAGCCGAATCTTTAATTCTATCAATTTCATTCTTTTCAGATCTATCTGTCATTTCCTAATCAATCTATCTCATTGTGTTCAAATCTATCTATCTCACTGCGTTCATATATATATATATATATATATATATATATATTTATTCAGACGATCATTTTAGCACTCTCTCTCTCTCTATCTCGTTCTGTATATATCTTTCTGTCTATCTCTCTATCTAATATATATATATATATATATATATATATATATATATATATATATACATATATATATTTATTTCAAACCAGTCATTTTAATCTCTATCTCGTTCAGTTTCTTTCTTTCTAACTCACTTCATCTTCATTATCTATCTATCTATCTATCTATCTATCTATCTATCTATCTATCTATCTATCTATCTATCTATCTATCTATCTATCTATCTATCTATCTATCTCAGTCTGTTCAATATCTATCTATCTATCTATCTATCTATCTATCTATCTATCTATCTATCTATCTATCGATCTATCTATCTATCTATCTCAGTCTGTTCATTATCTATCTATCTATCTATCTATCTATCTATCTATCTATCTATCTATCTATCTCAGTCTGTTCATATCTATCTATCTATCTATCTATCTATCTATCTATCTATCTATCTTTATATGTAGGCACACACACACGGGCGTGCCCACATTTATCTATTCTCTCTCTCTTTCTCTCTCTCTCTTTCTCTCTCTCTCTCTCTCTCTCTCTCTATATATATATATATATATATATATATATATTCGTCACTCCACATTATCAAACTCAACTTGTCCATTTTAATCTACCTTTCATTATTTCACTCTGTATCTATCTCACTGTATATCTATTGCTCAGCTCTCCCTATCTATCTATCTATCTATCTATCTATCTATCTATCTATCTATCTATCTATCTATCTATTTCTGTTGATATAATAATGTATACTTTTTGTATGCAAATGTTTCCAGATAAAAAAACCGGTTTTAAAATGTATATTCAGTCAATACTTTCAGAAATGCCACGTTCATGTACTCTCTCTTTCTTTCTCTCCCTCTCTCTCTCTCTCTCTCTCTCTATATATATATATATATATATATATATATATATATATATATATATATGTGTGTAAATTTTCCATATCCTTATTAAAAGGTGTTCATTATTGAGAGTGCGTTTGTCGATATAAACACTGATGTCATAGAAATCAACAATGCACGCTGATTGTCATTTTCAAGCCTGAAAATGACCCAATAACGATTTTTATAATGTACATCCTTCTGTGGGCGGATGTAGTTAGGTGTGGTGTGGGTGTATTATGCGCTAGGTCTGTGGGAACACATTATAATATGAAAAAATTAAATAAAATACAGTCGCAATAATCTCCCCATTTTCGATGCATTTACTGCAACGTTTCGGCAGTTGAGCACTCCCGCCTTCTTCAGGTGGCTGCCAATCCTTCTAACCTTCATGGAATTTCAAACTGAACTATTTATTTTTTCTCTGTCTACCAGTGTAGATTATTATCGTTATTGTCGTGAGATATGAGGTCTTTTTTAATTTAGTACAGCTATGTCAGTGGTTGTATGTGCGGACTGATTGCCAACCAAGAGACAGACGCAATCTGTCCTACTGTTTAATCCATAGCTTTTGGGGGATCAAAGATGTGGATTCATACCATTGCTAATGGTATTTGCACGTAATAGACTATAACGAACCCAACTGGAATTGGAACTCGACTCTACAATTTCTAATTACCAGTTATTATCCATTACAAATATCGTTGGAAAAGGTATGAATTCACCCTCCAGCTATGGGTTAATTAGTAAGACTTGTATCACTAAACCATTATTATCTAAAAATATTACCTAGCTTTAAATAACCTGTAAAGGGTTGATAATCCGTAAAATATGAATCAATCGATCAAGCAATCATAAACTCACAATTACAGTACCTCCAAATTCATGAATCCACATTTTAAATCTCTAGTCGATTTTAGCCCCAAAAAGAAACTCACAGGTTAAAATTATTTATAAGTTACTTGTATTGATGGACATCTAAAGAATGTCTGAGCGTACAAAGGCCGAAACTGAGATAACAACAGTGAATATGAAGATATTAATTCATCATTGAGAAGTACTGATATATTTATTCTTTTTATGTACAATATACTTTCATCACGTGGGCGATCATGACTCTCCACAACTTTCCTACAAACTCTATTCATTACATATGCCACGACATACAGCATTATAACAAAAAGGGAAAAATCAAACCCTAGATATCGTTGTTATGCCAATTGCAATTGAACTCGGCATTCGTCGAGAAAGCTTTTGGTGATCAGTGCAGACCCCACAGTAAATCAACAATTCCTATGAGGTGGATTGGTTTTCTGAAAATGGACTGTCAGTGATTAGGAATTAATTGAAGCATGACAAGCAATATCGTCTTGTATCCAAGATTTTAATTTCTTCTTTACTGATCGCTTCCTTTATGATGACGGCGTTGATGACTAAATTTGGCGATAACTTGTGGGTTCGGGACTAGAAGCTTCCATTTTCCCCAAACCTGCTTCCGTCATTCATCCCTATCATCGTTTCGCTTAGCCAGAGTTGGTTGGAGATGAAAGAAAATCAGAGTGGAAGAAAGTGCCGATGGTGCGATATGTTTAGGATGAACCTCAAACTTGCCAGGAAGTGATCCACATTCTAGATTTCATTAATTTCCTCTGTGGCACATAAGGAATAAGAAATGCACGATTCAGGTATGCAACTGCAACGGAGGTACAGTGGAGTCGGCTCGGAGCCGAGTTTCCAGTCAAATCCATTATCACTTACGCGATAATACTTGGGAAAAGGATGAATCCAAATCTTCTGGCCTGAAGAGGAACGGTGGAGTAATGGATAGCGGCTCGATTGAGGAATCGGAGAGCCGAGTTCGAATTCCAGTCAAATCCATTACATTCACTTACGTGATAATACACTTGGGAAAAGGGATGAATCCAAATCTTCTGGCCTGAAGAGGAACGGTGGAGTAATGGATAGCGGCTCGGATTGAGGAATCGGAGAGCCGGGTTCGAATTCCAGTCAAATCCATTACATTCACTTACGTGATAATACACTTGGGAAAAGGGATGAATCCAACTCTTCTGGTCTGAAGAGGAACGGTGGAGTAATGGATAGCGGCTCGGATTGAGGAATCGGAGAGCCGGGTTCGAATTCCATTCAAATCCATTACAATCACTTACGCGATAATACACTTGGGAAAAGGGATGAATCCAACTCTTCTGGTCTGAAGAGGAACGGTGGAGTAATGGATAGCGGCTCGGATTGAGGAATCGGAGAGCCGGGTTCGATTCAGTCAAATCCATTACAATCACTTACGCGATAATACACTTGGGAAAAGGGATGAATCCAACTCTTCTGGTCTGAAGAGGAACGGTGGAGTAATGGATAGCTCGGATTGAGGAATCGGAGAGCCGGGTTCGAATTCCATTCACCATTACAATCACTTACGCGATAATACACTTGGGAAAAGGGATGAATCCAACTCTTCTGGTCTGAAGAGGAACGGTGGAGTAATGGATAGCTCGGATTGAGGAATCGAGAGCCGGGTTCGAATCCATTCAAATCCATTACAATCACTTACGCGATAATACACTTGGGAAAAGGGATGAATCCAACTCTTCTGGTCTGAAGAGGAACGGTGGAGTAATGGATAGCGGCTCGGATTAAGGAATCGGAGAGCCGGGTTCGAATTCAGTCAAATTTACAATCACAATCGAACTCCAGTGCTAATTCCATTAAGAATGATATGAATCATCTTATCCTCCTCCCAGGTATTGGTCAATAGTGGCGCCACTGTAATTGTTAGAATTATTATTTAGAATTCGGTGGTAAAGAATTTTTGTTCAAAATTTTGAGTTATGTCTAAAGTATAGTTTAATCACAAACAGGCTATCAGACAAATGTTAGGTAAATGAAGTTAGGCTACAGTATACAATAGCCTGTGCCAAAACAATATAGTGTCACATCATTTACCTGCATATTAAGACAATAACCATATCTTTCTGTCATGTATAGCAAACAGCCTACAACCTCAATCTAATATATTTTACCTAATCCTTATGGTAGGTATCATGTATTGTATTGGTATGACTTAGCAAATATTTAAAATTCATCAGGTAATATATAACCGATAATATTTTTTCCCAAAATGAAATAGCTGGTAATTTTTATTTTAGAAATATGTAGATGGTATTTTTTTCTTCAAAATATGTAGATCTGATAATTTATTTTTCAAAAATGTATAGTTTGTGTGCTTTGGTTTGTTTTACAGCCTATCAACGTCGATTGAATAGAATTTTATTATAAACAATTGTCTTGTAAATGGAATTTTTAAAGCATTCTGAATGTAAAAATAAAGGAAAAAGTGTGCAAGAAAATAAGAAACACTACCTGCCAAAAAAAAAGTGAAGTTTTGCTGAAATCGGTGGAAAAATGTAGGAAATCCGATCCCATATATAAACGAACACACACACACACACACAAACAACCCAAACAACCTGGGTTTTACAATAAATATAACTCGATACGAGTTGTCCCCCTTTCATTCTGGCGACAGAATCGTGTTTTATCGTGTTTTCAAATTGATTTCATGCAAAAACAATTGTGTTTTTCCAATTTTTTGCCGCTGTCAGAACTACCGCAAGGTAATTTTAGGCAGTCCTGTGAAGTTTTGTTGAAATCGGTTGAAAAATGTAGGAAATCCGATCCAATATATAAACGTACACACACACACACACACACACACACACACATACACACACACACACACACACACAACCTTTTTTTTTGTAATAAGTATGATTCATAAACTTGTTCAATGGAGATATGAAAATCTTAGTTATGCCTGATTGGCTGTGAAATCGGTTATTTTATATCCATTTTCAATGGAGTTAAGTTGAAATTGTCTTATTTGATAACCGTGCTAGAAACAAAACAAAAAACACCTGAGTTTTTGTCTTCTGAGCTAAAAGCCTTACCCCAAATCTACCCGTTGTTAACAATTTCTGCAACTAAGCCAAAAACCCATGACGTTATCTTTCCGGGTGGTTCAAGTGTGATCACGTCTAAAATGTCTAAATGCGCGTAGTACGTTCATGGTACTTCTCTGGGGAAGAGATTTGGCAGGAAGCCCAACTGAACAAGAAGGCGGGAAAAATTAAAAAAACAAAAAAATAATTAAAAAATATAAATTTATTCCTTTAAAAATATTTATTTTCTAATAGTAAGAAGCAAGTCTTCTTTTATATGACATTTCCTTTCAGAATTTGAAGGATCACGGATCTCCACATCTTCCTACCCTATGTAATCCTTAGTAATTCCCGTCCTTGGTATGAAGATAAACTACATCCTCATCCTGGGTAACACGACAAAATACGCCCAACTGAGGGCCTCTGATCAAGGGTTTCTGCGGAGCGTTGAGGCACCGCTTAATTGCTGATGTTCCCAAGTCCACCCTGGTCCGCGGTGGTAGCACCTGTTAGTGTCCAGCTATGGATAAATATTTAACCCCCCCCCCAAACTGGGATCAAAACACTAGGAAAGTGTAAAAATAAGTTTTTATACTAGAAATTCTTTGTAAAAAATATTACCAGGAATACATTTTCTTTTGAAGAAAAATTATTACCAGTAATACATTATTACCAGCGATACATTTTTCAAGAAAAATATTACCAGCAATATAGTGAGAAAAAAAACCAACCAGGTACATATATTTTTTTTCTAAAAATTACCAACAATACATTTTTGAAAAAGAAAATTTTACCAGCAATAAAAATCTTGTTGGCATTAAATAACCCATTGATGTGTTGATATGCCGTAAACAAAATAGACCAAAGCAAATTATACGTTTAAAAAAATAATATATATCAGATGTACATTTTTTCGAAAAAAAATTACCAGTTATACATTTCTAAAAAAACAAAATACCAGCTATTTCATATTTTGTAAAAATATTACCTGTGATACATTTTTGAAGGTAAAAAATATTACTAGAAATACATTTTTAAGGAAACAAAAATTAGCAGCAATACATTTTTTAAGAAAGAAATTACCAGCTATATATTCATGAAAAAAAAATATTACCAGCAATAAAAATTATCGGTATTAAAGAATCCATTCTGGTTGATATGTTGTAAAACAAACCAAACCAAACCAAACTAAACCAAACCAAACTAAACCAAACCAAACTAAACCAAACCAAACCAAACCAAACCAAACCAAACCAAACCAAACCAAACTAAACCAAACCAAACTAAACCAAACCAAACTAAACCAAACCAAACCAAACCAAACCAAACTAAACCAAACCAAACTAAACCAAACCAAACTAAACCAAACTAAACCAAACCAAACTAAACCAAACCAAACTAAATCAAACCAAACCAAACCAAACCTTAGCAATTTTCGTCTTTTTATTTTAGCTTTCACTTTCTGTTCGTTTTCGAAATATGTTTTAATCATTTCATTCGAAGTAAGGCAATAAAGCCACTAAGATACAAGGGGTTAAGGAAATAATAAGTTGATTAGTTCAGTTGATTTTGTTTAAGGGAATATCAAAATCTCTGATTTATTTAATGCCGAAACCTAAATAATTTTAAACACAATTTTATGGATTCAACGAAAATATATTGAATGCAGTTGTCTGCATTCGACTAAAGCTAAAATGTATTATTGATCACTTTATTAAAAATTTGTGTTATTGGTCATTTTTTATATAAAAATGTATTACTGGTATTTTTACTATAAAAATGTATTGCTGATATTTTTACTATAAAAATATATTACTGGTATTTTTACTATAAAAATGTATTTATTACTAGTATTTTTACTATAAAAATGTATTTTTTTTACTTTCATATATGATTTCTTAATTTAGGAGTTCAGTATTTGCCCATAGCTAGGACCCTAACAATTGCTACTAGTACGGGTCATCTAAGATGCGGTTCCACGCTCCGAAAAAACTTCCAATCTCACGATCAGAGGCCTTGTTGCCGGATGTAGTTTATCGTTATACCCAGGACTGTGAAGGAATAAGAAAAAATGAGAAGTATTATAAAGGAGCGAGAACAACACTAACATCCATTTACACGAGCTTGTTTCAATATCCTGTCAATGTCAAAATCTCCAAGCCTTCTTTTCTCATTATATCGCTCAGTAATTTCAATTGTCTTGTTCTCGTTCTAAGTCTTTTGAGTTGTCATTTTATTAGAAATATGAATTATTGGTCATTTTTTATATAAAAATGTATTGCTCGTATTTTTACTATAAAAATGTATTTTTACTTTCATATATAATTTCTTTATGTTTAGGAGTTCAATATTTGCCCATAGCTGGGACCCTAACAGTTGCTACCACCACGGGTCAGAGTTGACCTCGGAACAACAGCATCTAAGATCAGAAGCCTTGCTGCTTGAAAACTTTATCGGGAACAACTTCCCTTTTATTGCAATTGTCCGCTTCATCCGAGAAAATTGTCGAGCATTTACTCTCCTATAGGAAGATTGATATTACATAGCAGTTGGACATTCATTTCTTTGAATCTAACGAATTTTTTCTGTATGTCCATAGTGTTCTAGGAAAGTTGGGTACAGGACAACTGCGTACCAGACAATTGCGTCCCAGGACATTTGCGTACCTAGACAAACGCCTGCCTGCATAATTGCGTACCCCTGATAGCTTTTTTTGAAGATTTGAAGCAATTAACATAAATTTAAAAAAAAATAAAGCACAGGTAGTTATCATATTTTTTTAATAAAAGAATAAAAGGAACAAAAGAAAAAAATAAAAGAAATTGATTTTGTTTAAAATGCAATGACAGATTAATAGTGTTGCAAGTCGCCATTATGTTTTAGTTTAATCGGCTTTTTTTATGATAATAGCAGCTGTAATTTTCCTCGTCCACAAATATTTTTCTGCCAGTGTTTGATTTTCGGAATTTAGTCATGGCTTCCAAATAAAAATATAATCTATAAAATCCAGAATCTGTTAGATGTTTGTGGTACGCACTGCTGGAATGAACTGAAACTGCTAACTTAATTTCCTCTTGCTTTAAAAAAAGAATTTTTCTCTCTCTTTTTATTTATGTTAACAAACTTTCTGCTTATTTACAGGAATTAAAGGTATTTGTGTGCAAATTTCTATATTAAAAAAAAAAAAAATCTTTTTAAAAACAGAAATGGTAACTTCAAAAAATTATCTGTTTTGCACAATTAAAAGGGACACAATTGTCCAAGGATGCAAATGTCTGGTATGCAATTGTCCGGGACGCAAATATTCAGTACTCATAAGCGCCTGGCGTCAATATATATATATATATATATATATATATATATATATATATATATATATATATCCACGGACAGACTGTTTCGCTGTATCACAGCTCATTACTGTGGCTAGACATCCGGTTGCCTCTAGCTAGAATTGAAACCCGGCTGAATTAGCGTCAGTCAGATATACTACTCTAAGCCATTGGCGATATATATATATATATATATATATATATATATATATATATATATATATATATATATTTATTTAAACATTATAACATATTGTTGTGGTAGGATCCACCTAATTTGCATAGTGGAGTACCGACCATATAAATATGGTTGGTACCGGGAAGAGAGGAAGGAATCAAGAGATTCAACCAGAGACTCTGCCCGACTGCGACTCAGTCAACACATTCTCCAGGAACGGTCTTACCAGGAATATACAAAAGACTATATGTAAATAGTGTGTACACTTTCTTGTTTCAATACATTTTGTTCTAAGTACATTTTGTGTTGCATTATTATTCCATGCATTAGTCAAGTTTCAACACATATATATGTTATAAAATCTCTACAAAAATAGCCATTTTGTTTCAACACCTGTGGTGTCTTATCAAGTGATGATCTTGAATGTAGATTGTAGAATGAAGGTTTTAAAAGGTTCAAATCAATTAACCACCCCTCGTAAGGGGAAACGTTGTTACATGAGCTGAAATGACCAATCAAAAAACAAGTATACATGAATTCAAAAAACTTGACAACGAAGTAAAGTTATAATAATTATTAAATACTCTAAATTTGGGTTTATACTAAAATAGAATTTATTCTAATAAGTATTAAATTGTACGATAAAATTTGAAATTAAAATTAAAAACAACCCATTTCAAAAATGTAAATTAAATCTATATTAAGTTTAAAATTTTAATATTATTGAGGAAAAAAGAAACAAATACATATGTTATTCTATTCATTTTGTTTCTATTGAAATTACGTTGGAATAAACGTTAAAATCGACTGCCCTTAAATTAATGACAAAAGGATACATTGGATTGACATCTTGCGAAAGACAATACAAACACAATCAGATTAAATACATAAGCACGCAGACATATTTAGATATATACACCCTCAAAAAAGTGACGAGACAGGAAATATTTGCACGACCTTTTACAATATATATATATATATATATATATATATATATATATATATATATATGTGTGTGTGTGTGTGTGTGTGTGTGTGTGTGTGTGTGTGTGTAAATTTCTCCGATTTAACCAGTAGAGAAGACAATATTTATGAATAAAAATGACAATAGGAAAACTGGTAATTGCTGACGCGATTCGTCCAATGTGGACTTTATCCCCATTTTCTTAACAAAATTATTGCTCTTACAAACAAATATACACAACAGATTCATAAAATCAAAAGAAAATGGTTGAATACATCAACACAGATATAATGACAATATTCTCCACACATGACAAATACTGACGTTATTTCTCAGATAAAAATATGAACATAGCGTTTCTCTACATTCCAGTTGCTAGGTACATTCTGTTTTTGTTTTTATTAGTTACTTTGTTCATTTAATTTCATTTTCGTATTTTGCTTTGATAAAGTCCACATTGGACGAAATGCGTCAGCAATTACCAGTTTTCCTATTGTCATTTTTTTTATATATATATATATATATATATATATATATATATATATATATGAATTGCACATAAAGTGCTGGTGCTAATAAAACAGTGATCGATGTAATAAAACAGAGCTAGTAAGTATATATTAATAGTTGTCCGTATTATGCCTCACCCTTCGCAGCACGCGGAGTTTCATGCAAAACGCAATCGTCAAGTGTTGAGTATGGACTGACCGTAAATTGAGTTTTAAAAAATATATTGTTTTAGTGCAATGTTTACTCAGTTAAGTATTATATATATTGGGATTATAGTTTTCAAAATTATATCATTTTTTTTTAATTTTCTCAAAATAATATATTTCCTAAAACATTATATTTGGCAATTAAAAAAAACCGGGATATCAGATATGTATATATTTATAATTGTGACTTTTATTTAATTTTAGAGTATCAATTATTTAACTAAAGGGAGCTTACTTAAACATATTAATAAATCGTAGTATTAAAAATAAAATTAAGCAGAAAAGTGCGATAGAAGAAACTGTTAGCATAGAACATGCGGTTGCATCTAAACATTTCAACTGAAAAATGATGAGACCTTGTTGCCAATCTAGTACGGCGTTTAAATTCATAAAGTCTACGTACCATAGCGAAGGCTACATCCAAACCATTACCATAAAAATATTTATAGACAAGCCAGAAGGAAGGTAGATTATGACGCTGAGATGATGAAGGAACTTTTAGATTTTGGCAATTTGGAATTTTTTAAATTTTTTTCTATTCTTTTACGACTAGCAGATTGAATATTATTATTTTATTACTTATAAAATTCCACGATATTCTCGCTGCTTTTGTAACAACATTTTTAGTCGATACTGTGCTAGTAATCTTATTGTCAACGACAATTCGCATGACGGTTGCTTTCACATAAATGACGTCCTACAAGTTGCAAATTATGGATTAAGTCACCGAATGAACACTCTAGCTTTGGTAAGGTGGACAAATGATGCAGAACAAGAAAGGACTATTAACTGAAAATTGAAGGCAAAAGATGAAGGATACAATGCCTTTCTTAAAATGTTTTAGATAATAAAAGAATAATTATTTGCGGAGGACAATGATCTGTGCAGAAGTTAGACGGTATTTAATATATTATTCATTATTTCATTGTTGATTTCAAAACACTTTATTATTTTTATTTTATAAAAAAATTCTGAATCAGTATTGTTGACAAATTTACATCATAATATATATTGACTAATGTCTGCATCATTGCTGTTTTTATTACAGTGATTTATGCATTAGTTATTTGGCCTTCTATGAGTGTCGTCTTGTAAAATGCTGACAATTCTTACTTTTGCCTTAACGGATGTCTCTTCGTTTTTAATATACCAATATTTTGACTATTGTATTTTCTGTGCTTCTATGAGAGTCCTCTTCTAAAATTCTGACAAATCTTACTTTGGTCTTAATGGATGTCTCTTCGTTTTTAATATCACAATATTTTGACCATTGTATTTTCTGTGCTTCTATGAGAGTCCTTTTCTAAAATGCTGACAAAACTTACTTTTGGAGTAATCTTACAGAGTTTTGACCATTTTGCCTTCTTTGGATGTCGTACTCTAACATCTTGACTATCTTACGTCATAATTTACTTTTGTTTTGATGTCTGACTCCATGTTTTCATTTTCACAGTGTTTCGAACATTCTGTTCTCTGGCTTTCCTTGGGAGTCGTGTTCTAATATGTTGACAATCTTTCTTCATAATTTCCTTTTGGTCTAATATCTGTCTCTCTGTTTTTATTATCACAGTGTTTTTGATAATTGTATTTTATGGCCTTCATTGGGTGTCCTGTTCGAAGATGTTGACATATCTTACTTCATAGTTTATTTTTATACTAATCTCTGCCTTTTTCTTCTACACAGATTTTCGACCATTGGCCAGTCTTGTGTTCCATGTTCTAAAACCTTGACAAATGTTACTTCATAATTTATCATTAGACTAATATCTTCCTCTTTGATGTTATTATTACATAGTTTCAACCATTGGCCTTCTTTGTGTCTCATGTTTTAAAACCATGACAAATGTTACTTCATAATTTATCATTGGACTAATATCTTCCTCTTTGATGTTATTATTACATAGTTTCGAACCTTGTTCTAATCTTTGAGGTAGATATCGCGAGGTTTCGGTCGTTACACTATCCGGTCTACATCAAGAATATGTCGTTCTGCGTAAACTACAAGGAATCCCAAAATGAAGTTTTTATTCTCCAGGGGTTGACTATTCTCATTGCACTGCTTATACCTAGACATATCTCGTTTATTTTGTATGACAATGCTGCAATGAAACAGTGTCAGCAATAACAGTTTAATCCAAAAATAAAGATCTAAAAAAATATACCCCTAAACATGGGCTATGGAACGAGACCAGTCCTGTCCGTTTGTTTAAATAAGGGGTTCAGTTCGAAATCCCTTGTAGATTACCTGGATCGACATACACCTGATGAAGGCTGAATGACACAATGATCGAAACGTTGTGAAAACTGACACCGATCGGTTTGGTTTATTTTGCTTTATGGCATATCAACCTCAAAGGGCTACTTAATACTGACAAGATACAAGGATATTTTTTCTACGAATAGAAATGTATTCAATTCTGTTTATTTTTTCAAAAATGTATTGCTGGTAATATTTTTTTCGAAACGTAATGTAGGCAATTTTTAGTTAAAAAATCTATTACTTATATTTTTAATATAAAAATGTGTTTTTATATTTTCAGAGTGTTTTTCCCCAGTTTGATGGTTAAATATTTGATAATAGCTGGGACCCTGGAATTACCAGCCGGTGTCATGAGGAACTTTGGTACATCAGCAATTAAGAGGTTGCTCCACGCTGACCAGGCAGATTTTTTCGCGCAGGAGGTTGCCATTTCTTTGTTCAGTAGACCAGTTGCAATTCATCTATAGAACCTATTTACCCATACCAGGGGGAGAAGAAGAGTATTCATGTAATGGATTCGACTGGAATTCGAACTCGGCTCTCCGATGCCACTATCCATTACTCCGTCGTGCCTCCACTGCACCTTTTTACCAGCAGCAACAGATAAAATAATTGACGTTCCACACCACTTTGAACAAAGGGTTAGGAAAGAAACTCTCATCAATTCTGGAAAGAGCTATAACAGCTACTGGACTTGAGAAACATATTTTCCTGAAACAATATTTTAAGAGTAAGATTTAATAAATTTCATCCGGCAATAGTACAAACTGCTTGGTCAATGAAGTTCGGATGTTTCCATAAAAGGTAACGGCTACAATACAATTTCTAACTGAACTCGGTGCCAATACACCCTTGCCATTTTTACTATTATTTTATTAGTAACTATACGATTTCTTATTATTTGTTGGCTTTTATCCCAACAAGCTTGGTAAATAAAATTCATATTATAAATATTAATTCCATTTCTAGTTTTATTCAGTCTTGATATTTTTTGCTTTTTCTAACAAAACCCAGGGTCAATACACTTTTCATTATTACTATTAAGTTAATACTAGTTCGATTCCATCTTATTATTGTTGCTTTTTATCAAAACATTGTAGATCAATACAGTCTTCATTACTATTCTTATTTTATTACTAATTTTACTGCCACCTACAATCCTCAAATATTAAAACTCAAACACCAATCACCATCATCTACTTTTCCGAAAATATCTTTTATTTACACTATTTACATTATTCAGACTACTGTCCTCATCTTTTTCGCCATATTTATTACAATGTTTCGGTCGTTGTACGCTCCGGCCTTCTTCAGTTGGTTGAAATGTCGAACTGAGCCCTTTATTTCGCTCCGAATAGTGTAAATCGTGTACATAATACCTCATCTCAGAAATATAGACTGATATCTTTTATTGTCCTTTCTCCTCACTAAAGTCTTCTCATTCTTTTTCTCTCTCAGTAGCTCCTTGCATCTTAGTGGCATTATCGCCTTACTTGGGATGAAATTATAAAATACACTCTGGATTCATACACACTTCATCATTAGTATTTTTTTATTACTAGTTGTATTCCATCATATTATTATTGCTTTTTATCCCAATGCCACAGGCCGATACAACTTAACGTGTCAACAGTTACTTTAATTATTAGTTTTAATTATTACTGTAATTTTATTAGTATTATTAAAATTGCCAAATGTAAAAAAAAAAAAAAAAAAAAAAAAAAAAACTCGAATAGATATTGAAACTCATCAAAGATCTAGATATATGTTCATCTCTGTCTATATGTCGTAATAAAACCATCTTTCATCACCATTGTCTGTTTTGCATAATCACGACATTTTCAGTGTCTGGACAAAAAATAAAAAAAATATTCTTTCCCTCACTGCATGTGGAATCCATTTTTTGCAGTTGACGAATTTTCAGTCAGTAATGTAAAGACAATACAGTTGACTGATTGCACAACAAGAGCTGAAGGTAAATCTATATGGCTTCTGAGATTTCTGAAACCTTCTGCAAAACATGACACTGGCAAGCAATGCATTAGCGTAATAATCAAATTTCGCGGAGCGATCCGTTGAAAATATTTACGTTATTCTATTAACTTAGGTAATGGTTACAGCGTACGTGTAAAAAAAAAAAAATGACTAAATAAAAAGTCCAAATGCGTTTGTTAAAAAAACAAAAGTAAAGTTTTGGGGAGTATTTCCAGACATAATTAATTGAGAAACGTTGACACTTATTTAAAGTTGGAAAAGTTAAACAAAAAACTAAACTTATTTGAGTTTAATAAATATCTATTTAAACTAGATATGCGCAGGAGTCCTGAAAAGTTCAAGGTCAGATGCATAACCAAAATTCTGTCAAAATGATCATTCATTATTTTCAAAATCCCTTCATGGTAAAGCAGAGAACTTTTCAGCACAACTTTTTACACACACACACACACACACACACACACACACACACACACACACACACACACACACACACACAGATACATCGACATAAGTATTTGTTGTAGCATACCTACCGACGATAATGGACATGCGCCCATTGACATAAATGCAGTAGTAAATACTGTATGTTGGTCTGCAGTGGGAGATTTGTCTCCAGGAGTGCTGGTTAACTTCTTAGCCTCAAGGTAGAGAGGATCCCCATACGAGGCTATTTTGAAGGGCTACCCGACCCAGTTATTATACTGGGTCTACGGGGAATTTGCGGCCGAGCCTACAGACTCTGATACTCCACATTAAATTCGGCCTTGTGCCACATGTGACGTTGTGGGGCGGTTGGTAGATACTCTGGAGTTGGAGATTCGTCGCCAGCTGTGCTGGTCAAACTCGTTGCCTCCGGTCAGAGAGGATCACCAGACGAGCCTATGTCGAAAGGCAGATTCTCGTCTCGGGAAACAGCTATCCGACCACATTTTACAGGGGGTCTACGGTGAATTTTTGGTCGAGCCTACGGGCTCGGATACCCCCAATTAAATTTGTCCTTGTGCCACATCTGAACGCGGTGGGAGCGGTTGGTAGATATCCTGTAGTTGGAGATTCATTGTGGAATTTACCTGACTTACTTCTAGCAGTTGACTACTTCTACGCGCCTCTGGCGAAACTTATGTGTGTTTTTATTGTCCTTAGTATTATCGTTCATTACCAATCTTCGTGTGATTTTTCCATTCATTAACCTTTCATAGGTTACAACAATATATATATATATATATATATATATATATATATATATATATATATATATATATATATATATATGTGTGTGTGTGTGTGTGTGTGAAGAAATATATGTTCTAAGGTGTGCTATTTTTATAGGATACAGTGGCCAATATTAGAGATAGAGCCTATGTAAATATAAATATAAAAGTGAACATTGAAGTCAACACTCAGAGGCGACAAGCTGTTTCATGCTAGACGCAATCGACAGGCTAACCTATTTAGTTGGATTGATGTGAGTTTGTGACCCAGGCTTTCACGTTATTTGCGATCATCAAACGGTTGACGATCGCAAATAACGTGAAACCCTGGGTCACAAAGTCACATCAATCCAACTAAGGATATATATATATATATATATATATATATATATGTGTGTGTGTGTGTGTGTGTGTGTGTGTGTGTGTGTGTGTGTGTGTGTGTGTGTATGCAAGGAAGCGGTTAGAGCAGTTCCAACGAGAGAAAAGTGTGTATATTAAAAAGAAGAGAGAAACCGCAAAGGTTTTGGTTGTAATGTGGATTTTTAAAAAAAAAAATATTATGTTTTATTTTCCATAATTTTACTACACGTGTTTCTGGTCTCGCGACCGTCATCAGGTAAAGGGTGGAGATTTCCACATATTATTAAAAATAATTAATTTTTTTTCTCCTTTGTGTTTTTCGATGTTAAATATTCTCGATATGAGACATTCTCTGTTTTTGTGTTAGTAATCCGAATGTCTTTCTCAAGAAAGACACCCAAAAACGTTTGCGCTTTCTCTCTTCTTTTTAATATATATATATAAATATTTAATATAGATATATAAGTATTTGGACAGTAACTGATTTTGAGATTACCTCTTAATACAATTAAATTTTGATAAATCATTACTATGTAAATCTACAATTGAATTTTATTGTATTCAATAATACAATGCAAAAGCCCTGAAGATGTTATTAACGCAGGTGTTGAAGCTGCTGTCCATCAAAATTTACACCGCTTTGAATTCTACCTTCTACGCTTCGACATACATTTTTGCAAACGAATCTTTCTGTATTAATTTCTTGAAATTTATCTTTGATGTAATCTTTTAAATCACCAATACTTCGTACTTTTCGACTATAAAATTTTTCCTTGGGTCATCCTCAGAAGAAAAAAAAATCCATTGGAGTATATTCAGATCAACGTGTAGGCCAATCAATTGGACATCTTAGACGGGTCCATTTCTCGGGAAATGTTTCATCAAGATACTCAGGAATTGCTCTTGAATAGTATGGAGGGGGCACCATCTTCTTGGAAATAAAGGTCCTGTGAATTGGGCTGTTGTTGTAACTGTGGAAAAACTTGATTCATTAGAATTTCGAGATATTTATCGGCTGTGGCACTTCCATAAAAGGGTCCTGAAACACCGGAATTTGAAATACCGCCCTAAAACAGGCTGGTTTAGTTTGCTCTATGTTAAATACTTATTCTCACTATACCAGAAAATATAATTATGTCAGTTAATATGACCTGATATTTTGAAAAAAGCTTATTTAATTTATTGGATTTTTTTTTTTACATTCATTCAGCATGATCTCACTAAATTACAGCATATTGTCTGGGTCATCCTCTAATAAGCCATGAATTAACCGTGGTCGATAAGATTTCAACCCAATAGATTTCGTATGATAGAGGTTTGTGAAATGTCTACGTCTGCTAAGGTTCTTCTGGTTGACTTTTTGGGACTGTGAAAAAAATGCTTCGGCAATAAGTTGCTTATGGCCCTCTCTTTTGGGTCAATCAGTTTTGGGCGGGGGCATTAAAAATTGAGCCAGTGGCATCAAATTTGTCACAAATATATCGGGTGTCATAGCATAATTGTCCAAATCGTGTAAAAGCATAATTGTCCATCGCACAAAACGTTTAATATCTAAAAAATCGCTAAAATAATTGAGTTTATTTTTTCAGTCTACGTCTATATTCTTTTTATTCTTTCTTCATCCGTATTACCCTTCGATCTTTCCCTCTTTTTCTTTCTACATTTATACTTTTTCTTTCTTTCTTTCTTTCTTTCTTTCTTTCTTTCTTTCTTTCTTTCTTATCACTACTTATTTTGTCATTCTTTCTGGCCAGTCTTCCTTTCTTTCATTCTTTCTTTGAGTCTGCATCCATATTGTCGCTTATTTCTTTCTTTCTTTCTTTCTGCATCTATATTGTCGCTACTTTCTTTTATTCTTTCTTTCTGCTTGCATCCATAATGTCGCTTCTTTCTTTCTTTCTTTCTTTCTTTCTTTCTTTCTTTCTTTCTTTCTTTCTGCATCCATACTGTCGCTACTTACTTTCTTTCTTTCTTTCTTTCTTCTGTCTTTTTCTTTCTTTCTTTCCTGCCTTCATCCATATTGTCACTTCTTTCTTTCTTTCTTTCTTTCTTTCTTTTCTTTCTTTCTTTCATTTCTTTCTTTCTTGCCTTCATCCATTTCTTTTTCTTTCTTTCTTTCTTTCTTTCTTTCTTTCTTTCTTTCTTTCTTTCTTTCTTTCTGCCTGCCTTCATCCATATTGTCACTTCTTTCTTTCTTTCTTTCTTTCTTTCTTTCTTTCTTTCTTTCTTTCTTTCTTTCTTTCTTTTCATCCATTTTCTTTTCTTTCTTTCTTTCTTTCTTTCTTTCTTTTTTTCTTTTCTTTCTTTCTTCCTGCCTTCATCCATATTGTCACTTCTTTCTTTCTTTCTTTCTTTCTTTCTTCATCCATTTGTCTTTTCTTTCTTTTTCTTTCTTTCTTTCTTCATCCATATTGTCACTTCTTTTCTTTCTTTCTTTCTTTCTTCGTCCATATTGTCGCTTCTTTCTTTCTTTCTTTCTTTCTTCATCCATATTGTCGCTACTTTCTTTCTTTCTTTCTTTCTTTCTTCATCCATATTGTCGCTACTTTATTTCTTTCTTTCTTTCTTCGTCGATATTATCGCTTCTTTTTTTCTTTCTTTCTTTTCTTCATCCATTTGTTTCTTTATTTCTTTCTTTCTTTCTTCATCCATATTATCGCTTCTTTTTTTTTCTTTTTCTTTCTTTCATTTCTTTCTTTCTTTCTTCTTTATTGTTTCTTTCTTTTTTCTACTTTCTTTTCTTTCTTTCTTTCTTTCCTTCTTCTACATCCTTCTTATTTTTCGATATTGTGTCCGTCTTTATCATCTCCACTTATTTTGCCCTTAATTCTTGTCAGCTTCTCATTTATTCAGTCATTACTTTTTTCATTCATACTTTCTTTGTTTATTCCTTTCTACATCTATATTATATTTACTTTATTTTATTTATTCATTCGATAATTCAGTTTCTTTTTTTTCCAGGTCTTCAGATAAGACATTTAGTCACCTTGACACCATTTATGGTAAGAATCACTCACAAAATCTTTGAGTTATATCGCTAGAAAAAGAACAGGTTAAAATCGCATTGTGTCAGCGCAAATGGTGAGAAAAAAGTCATTCAGGCCTATACTAAAATGGTACCAACGGTACCAATGGTACCATTCAGGCCATTACTAAAATGGTACCAACGTGTTAAACTAGGACAGAAAGTTAGAAGGTTAGTGAGGACGAAGAGCATCTTGAATAAATGATTCTGGAATATATATATATATATATATATATATATATATATATATATATATATGAACTTTATTTCAATCCTTCGTGAGCTTCCGATAATTGACTAATGATTAATTAATGATATGATCGATTTCATCACGATTTTTCATTTAATTTTGGGGGCAGATTATGCATTCTTATTGGTCAGAGTAGAGTCCACTAGTATTCTAAACATGACGGAGCATACTAAGAAGACATCTTTAATCGTTTCTAAGAGCTTCATCCAACAATAGGACAATTTTGCTGTTACACGATTTGAATAATTTTCCTGTTATCCCCGGTATATATATATATATATATATATATATATATATATATATATATATATATATATATATATCTGCAGCAGTTTTTCATTGATGCATGTTTCAGTAAATAATATTGACAAGTTTTGTCGATTTATTTTAAGTAAGTTTCTTTCATATTGTCTGATAAGCTTAATCACATTATCACTGAAAGACGAAAGGAAATCACCATATTGATACATGTTTAAACCCAATCTAAGTTTTCGGTTTACATAAGCCATTATCAAAGATAACAATACTTTTCAGTATATCAACCAATACACAGACGAAACAATAATGATAGTCTGTTTTTGTTGTATGAAATACACGAGTATGTCGTTGCTTTGAAATTTATGTAAGCCGAAATCTTAGATAGGATTTCATTGATAATGTTATTAAACTTATCAGATAATATGAAAAGAACTTACTTAAAATAAATAGACAAACCTTGTCTATATTATTTAATGAAACATGCATCAATATATATGTGTGTGTGTTTGTGTGCGTATGTATGTGTGTGTGGAAAGAGAGAGAGAGAGAAAGAGAGAGAGAGAGAGAGAGAGACAGACAGAGTGAGAGCGTGGAACTTGAAAAAGGCGGCATAAAAACTCAAAACTCATTTCACTATTATTGATAAATCTAATATTTTGTAAGTATTAAATAAGGATTTCTACCACGAAAAAAAGTACAATTCATACTAGATAATAAGGCAACATTAATTAAAACCACATCTTAGCAGCTAAAACCCCTCGTAAATCAACAAATATCTACGAATAAATCCAGAATCAACAAAAAAATTAGCGGCGTATATCAACCCACCTATCAATGTTACATCCACAAATCAGGCAATCCACTCCTCCCTAATATATCACAAGTTTCTACACCTATATATCAATTATGGAAAACTTTATATCAATTATGGAAAACTTTATATCAATTATGGAAAACTTTATATCAATTATGCAGTATCAGCTCTTTAATGAATTTTTACAAATCCTTCATTTCAACAAAACCAGATGAAATCTTGGCATCCTTAGACTCAGGTTCCGGTTGGTGAAACAATTGACATTATTTTAAATAACATCTATCCTTCTTCTCTGAAAATTAACCTCACAATAAAATAAAAAAATACTAGATTTAAAAAACCAAAAGAAAAAACCCCAAAACTAGTCCCTTTCCACGATAACTGAGGGGATTGCTATGGGCAGCCCTTTAGGGCCTTTATTTTCCAACTTTTAAATGTTCAACTAAGAAACTAATATTTAATGAGATTAGTAAACCCAGGTACAGTTTCGATTCCTGTCGGAGGACCCATATTTTCTATGACAATTTCTCGGATATTCAGACCGGTAAATGTTGTTAATAATGTTTATTATAAACAGAGCATTCACTTAAATATTTGTAACTATAAAAATAACGTATAAACAGAAGATAACGTAAAATAACTGTCGGACTTTGTCCATTTCGTAATGTAACATCAAATATAATTATCTTATATACTTTTTATTAGTTTATTAAGTTATGTTTGTTTGACGTTCAGCCAAAAGTAGAATACGTTTAAACTTCTATCTAGGAAACTTTAGATAGACACGTGACCTTATTTTCAAGAAATTACTTTTAGATTGTAAATAACATCAGGTCAAAGTCATATATTTTCCTTGACTGACGTAGGAAATACACTTCACAGTCAATGATTTCAGTATCTAATTTGAGTATCTATGCGATAAAACTAAATATTTACAATTGTCATTGGTGCGAAAAGACATCAAAGACGACATTTACAAATATATGCGACAGTAGTTTTCTCATAGCAATTAAAGCTTTTATACAATTTTTGTTGGAGAACATATATATAATTTAAAAATTCTTTTTATAAAAGATATTAATTTTTTTAGGGTGTAATAAAAGTTCTTTTGATGAAAGTTTACAGTTTTTTTTTCTTGTTATGGGAAGGCATTGGTGTCAATAATTTCAGGAAAAAAAGAGGCTGGAAAAAGATAATTCATTCATTTATTCTGTGGTCACCACTCCCCCTCTGTTGTAATTGTGGTTCATGGTGACATTTCAAGCAGAATAGTGCAATGTCTTACGGTGCCTTTTGCACCGGGAACGTTCAGGTTACCGCGTCACCTCTCTCAGAACTTAAAGAGGCAGAACATACGAAGCAGAAAGTGGTTTGAATAGTCATTCTAATAGACTGGTTGCCAATCAAGACCACAGCGCCCAAGCTGTCCCACATAGTTATAGGTAGAAGAGATGGATACATAGCTTTCCCAAGTGCATTACCACGTAAGTTAATGTTATGAACGTGACAAGAATTCGAACCCGGTTCTCCGATTCATCAATCCTAGCCACTATCCATTACTCCACCGTATGTATGTATGTATGTATGTATGTATGTATGTATGTATGTATGTATGTATGTATGTATGTACACACACACACACACACACACACACACACACACATATATATATATATATATATATGTGTGTGTGTGTGTGTGTGTGTCGAGGATACATAGATATAAATGTGTGTGTGTCTCATGGGGATATATATATATATATATATATATATATATATATATATATATATATATATATATTCTGTTCCAAATCATCATCTTGCTGTCTCAGCCGAGATTGAACTCACTAATACTTTGATTGGTGTAGTTCATAATCTTGTCAAATAGCTGAATTCTTGATGCTTCGCTAGGGCTATCAAGGGTGGTTTTATCGTGACACCATCACTAAATAGATTGCCAACCAAGGCTCAGAGAGACTCCATTCACCCTCTGCAGGTTTTGAATTCAGAGTTTTCCTTCTCCTAGCCATCCAAGGCTATAGAACCCAGTCTGTCCTGCTATTTACCCATAGCTGGAGGGAGAAGAAAGTGGATTCACACCTTTCCCAAGAGTGTTAGCACGTAAATGAATGTAATGGATTCGACTGAATTCGAACTCGGCTCACCGATTCCTCAATCAAGCCGCTATCCATTACTCCACCGTGCCTCCTCTGTTCCACACACACACACACACACACACACACACACACACACACACACACACACACACACACACACACATATATATATATATATATATATATATATATATATATATATATATATATATATATATATATATATATATATATATATATATATATATATATATAATTAGTTTGTAACCTAGGGTTTCACGCTTTTTCGCGATTATACAAACTGGTTCATTTTTCAAAAAATTGAATCTATTTATGCCTCTTTGTATTTGATTATTTGTGTGTGGTGAAAAGGGGGGATTTTTTCTGTGTATGCTCGGGATGACACACTCACTTACATAGACACACATAGATACAGGTATAGACATTTTAGTTCGTACCAACACGCCTATATAAATAATCTGAGATTAGGTTATATATACCGGGTGTAACAGCAAAATTCAGCTAAAAAGAGGACAGGTTAAAAGTGTTTTGTGTCAAACCTACTGTCTTCCAAAATGAACAATGATGAGAGGAAAATATTCGTTTCGGCCTCCAGTAGTAGTACCAATATTTATACTCTGGCTTCAAAGTCCATCCAAGAACCATCATGAGAATTTTGAATACATTTTAAAAAGAGGGAACAGTACAGATGAAAACTGGATCAAGAGGATCAACTTAGAGATAAAGAGATCAATTAGAAACGATCCAACTCAATCTATAAGACACGCGAGAGAGAAATTGCAGCTATGACAGTACAAAGACCAGTGAAAAGAGATTTGAAAATGAAATCGCACGTGAAACCTGTGAGGCTCCTTGTTGTCCAGGTCACAAATTTAGAAGATTAGAGTGTTATAAAAACGTCGGAGAATTCCAGTAAGATATTTTTAATCATTTCTAAGATTCAGAGCTTAAACTAACAATTGGCAAATTTTCCTATTACACGATTTGAACAATTTTCTTGTTACACACACACACACACACACACACACACACACACACACACACACACACACATATATATATATATATATATATATATATATATAAATGATCCTGGAATAATATATATATATATATATATATATATATATATATATATATATATATATGTACGTATGTATTTGACCTTTATTGAAATACTTAATGAGTTTCCGATTCTTAGCTATGATTAATTAATGATGAACATATCATTTTCATTAGCGATTTCATCACGTTTCTTCTGTTAAGTTTGGAGAATAATTATGCATTCTTATTGCTCAAAGTAGAGTCCAATGGTACTATAAAATCCTAGGAGAATTCCAGTAAGATATCTTTAATCATTTCTAAGATGCAACGTTTCAAAGTTAATTCAACAATTTGACAATTTTGTTGTTACAAGATTTGAACAATTTTGATTTTACACCGGTATATATATATATATATATATATATATATATATATATATATATATATATATATATATATATATTCGAACCAAATCTTTATTTCTTCCACCGGGTAGATTGTACTAGTTCCACGTACTATGCCTTCTCCGGATGTATTAGTTATTTCTCTTTAACTCAACACTCTAAGTTTGGTTCACCACTACTGGAGAGTTGTTAAAGTGAAATAACTAAGACATCTGCAAGAGGTATGGCACGTGGAACTCGAACAATATACCCCAGTGGACGAAATAAAGGGTTCGGTTCGAATTTCCAATCACCTGAATAAGGCCGGAGCGTACAATGGCCATAGCTTTGTGAATATGGCAATGAAGTTGAACATAACACTCCGAATAATGTAAATAATGACACAAATATATGTATGCCGTGACAATGTTTCGCGGCACATTTGTGTGCAGCGGCTCGGCGGTTCAGAATCACTGCTCTGGATGAACTGACTTCTAGGGCTGCCGAGCTACATCGACGCGAGAATAAACAAGAAGATAACTGGGAAAAGATAAACAAGCCGAAAGTATCTGTCTGACGTCAAAAATATTAGGGTTGCGGAAAAAAAAAAATAAATAAATAAATAAATAAAAAGGAAAACAGATTTCTGGAATTGGTAAACTGGCAACTCTGATTACAGTAAACCTATTTGATTCGCTTTGATATCGTTCACATCTCACCCACGTGTCTTACCATGACCTTTTCACCTAAAGGTTACTTCCTACGTCATGCACGGGCATAATAGAACATTTCTATCGGTAGTGTACGGTGAGGACTTAGACATCTAGGCAGACTTTGGAAGTTCTTCGCCATATTTATCACGTTTCGGCTGTTGTACGCTCCGTCCTTTTTCAGCTGGTTGGAATATTGAACTGAACCATTTATTTCGCTCGCTGGGGTAGACAGTTCTAGTTCCACGTGCCATGTCTAATGGATGTCTGTTATCAGTTATCTCCTGTTAATTCCCATCTCAAATTTCTGCACCACCTAAACCAGGTATTGAACTTACACTCTTTGCGTCCTGTCACTGGATCGAACTAACGCCTTTATCCACTGTGCCATGTGTCCTTGAGGACATCTGTGTATGAATTTCTGGGTATTATAAACCTAATGTCGTCATCACTATTTTTACCTGTGCTCGTATTGGAATTTTGCTGCTATCATTGCATGTTTTTATTAACAGAGCTCATATTACAATTTTCGCTGTTATTATTGCTTTTCTCTGGCACTCCTTATTACTGGTTCCCATATTGTATTCATTTCTATGCTTGATCGGCTCAGGAGATTTTTGTGGCCTAGCATATGTGCTGATTCCTTAAGCTTACGAATTTTCCAATGATGTTCTCTGTCTATGATTTCAACCTGACCCCAGATATGGCAAAAAGATGAGGATGATAGTCCGATCAATGTAAATAATGTACATAATATCTCATCTCAAATACACACACACACACACACACACACACATATATATATATATATATATATATATATATATATATATATATATATAATTGTGTGTGTGCGTGTGTGTGCGCGTATAGGGGGTTACGAAAGTCTTGTCATCCCCAAACAAAAATAAATGAGAACAATAGAACAATTAATACAATAATATAAAGCCCGTGTACTGTATTCAGTTTATTCACTTTCATTGACGCTGTCACACACCGAGAAGGTCTATATGAACACCATCATTTTCGTATCATCGATCTAAAATAGAAAATTATATTACGTAGGAGTGACAAGATTTTCGGACCACTCTGTACAATATTTCGAGTTTATCGCCTATTCGTAGTAAATTAGTACTGAAACAATGTGGGACATAAATCGAAATTATTAGGTTGGTGCAAAAATAATGACGTAATAATGTCGTTTTTGACGTTACGTCAAAAACGACATTATTACGTCATTATTTTTGCACTAACCTAATATATTGAAATCTGTTACACATTTCGTCCTCAAGAACAGCGACATCAAACGTGGACCCTTCGGTTCACAAATTTGCCTGAGAATTTTGATAATGAAAGTAGAGTTGGCCCAAGGAAAAGAGTGGACCTTAAAATCCTATTTTTTCTACTGGTATTAAATTAGGTAAACGCAAACTGTTTTAATTATTTTTAACTAGCTTAACAGCAGCTCTCCGTGCGAACTTGTAAACTAGTTCCTGCGTAGGGCTAATTAAGCTTAAAGAGATCTCTGGCCCATCTTAGATAACAGGCATGATAATTTTGAAGAAATAACGGAATTCCTCAATTCACACCAAAAGCTCACTTTAACTCTGATTTGGGCTATAAGTCTAATTCCACCCAAAAGCCCAACTTAGACCAAAATTCCAAAAAATTGAATTTTTCAAATCACAAATTCTATGGTACTTCAGTTGTGCCGAGTTCTTCAAATGACAAACTCTGCGGAACTTCAAAACCTTACATCACGAAACCTCTCACTTTAACCCCGATTTCTTGGCATTTTGAAGGAATAAAATTGATTTCCTCAATTCACAAAATTTTGCAGATATTTCAAACTGAATTTAAAAAAAAAAATCTTTTAAATTCACAAAGTTTAATATAAATTAAAAACTTTTACATCCACTATATGTTTTTTCGTTACTTTAAAATTTGTATTTTTATCTGTCCCCGCCTCATCCGGACGCAAAAACCAATGTTGAATGTGCAAACACCAGATAAAGAACAAATATTCTTTCCCGGAATCAGCCTGAAAGTATAATATATTTATGTAGAACAAGTGCATTCCGAGTTAAACGAGTTTGGAACATAAGGACAGAAAGACAGAATTGGCCGTTTATTTATTTACATGACAAATACTTTAGAAAATATTTAAATCAGATTTTTGATGATTTCTACTTATGATAAATTATATTTTCAAATAGAGAATACTGAAAATGAACCAAGCCTTGAAAATTCAACTTGTCAAGCTGATAGACAGATACCAGGATCTATGTAGTCATTAGTCAGAATTTATATTTCCAACAATATTTTAGCTTCTGTCTATATTTCTTAGATGAAGTATTTTAACTATTTACGGGGTGGGGGTCGTCTTCATCTTTATTGTCATATTCACGACGTTTCGGCCGTTGTACGCCCCGGCTTTCTTCAGGTTTTATCTATATTTCCGTGATGCGGAATTGTAACTATTTACACTATTTACATTGTTCGGGCGGTTTTTCTCATATTCATTGTCATATTAACGACGTTTCGGCAATTGTAGAGTCAAGACTTCTTCAGGTGATATACGTTGGAATTTTGAACCGAACCCTTTATTTAGTCAACTGGGGTAGATTTTTCTTTTGTCACATTACATGCCTTTCCAGCCAAAGACACATGGTCCAGTGCATAAAAGCATTGGTTGAAGTTATCCAGTGACTTTACCCTACGTGTTGTGAGTTCAATACCTGGCCGCAGCAGAGGTGAACAAAAACTTGAACTTTTCAGGTGGTTTTGCTTGAAGAAGGTCGGGGCGTGCCACGGTCGAAACGTCGTGTATATGTCAAAGATGAGGAAAATAGTCCGAACAACGAAAATAGTGTAAGTACATTTTGCTTTTATAAATAAAATGTATTTACTATTATATTAGAATTTCTATTTGTGCTTATGTACGATTGAAATTGGCCACAAAGCAGAAATGGTTTAGAAAGTAATGTTTTTGTTGATGGTGTTACGAGGCCTCATTTTGACCTACGTCTTTACACTTACACTATAAAATACAAAACCAAGCTTAAAATGATGACTTAAATCTGTGGCTACTAGATGTCCTTTTTTTACCTTACGAAAAGCTCCCATTCACCAAACACTTTAGATTTCATAATAATAGAATGGAACTTTCTAGAAGTCTCTAGAAACTTTTACTGGGTTCTAGAGGGTACAAAAAACATATATAAACATGTGTTTGTGCCAACTAGCCAGAAAGAAGAACAGTAAAAGCCTAAAGATGAAAGTTGGGGATTAAAATTTAACAGAGTTTTAAAGAGAGGCGTTAAATAGCTGTTTAAATGAGTGAGATACAGATAACTATGAATTATTTTCGATGCATAATTCGCTAACGAATCGCTGACCTACATTAAAATTAAAATCTCACTTTCAAAATAGTTTCCCATTCCCGCACATATACGCTCACTAAAGTTTTGTTTTTTTACCCGGAGTTATATTTTCCGACTTCTTTTTGAATTTGTAGGTCTGATGAATTGGATCGTGATTACTTCTGAATCCACAGCCCCGACTACTGAGGTCGACTCCGGTCCTTTTGGTTCATTAACAAAGGTTCCACCGAAAGAATCTAAGTTTCGATAGTCCTCAAAAGAAAAAAGCTATCGGTAAATATATTACCTTTTTATTCTTTGATATTATTGACCAAACTCCTTTATTTTATATACATGTGAATATCTTACTATTTTTTTCTAAGAAGAATAATATTATTCTTTGACTAGCGACGACAAATTCCCATCCGTTGCTTTAATCTTAACTGTATAAGGATTTCCTCTCACACTCCCTCATATAGCTACACATTAAGCCAACTACTTTTTGGGCTCTCACACGCTTATCAACTGTAAGCATTTCCCAACGTATATTGTTTAAACTTCAGAGTGTTTATAAAAATTATTTTATTATATGTTAAATAAAACACACTTTTTGTTATTACACGTAATCTTCTCCTTCAACTTTAATTTCTAAGAATCTGTTTCATTTTATTTTGTGTTGCGCCAGCCTAAACAATGGAATTATATATGTGTAGGAAGGAGAGGAGGAGATATATAAACGCAAGCTTCGGTTAAAATGATGCAGTGAGGGGAAGTGCAGAAGGTGACAAAGGGATTGACCAATATATAAAAAGCATAATTTTATTGAGAATACATTCCTTATTGAAATGGCGAGATGTAACCGTAAGATATTGACAGTCTCTTCTCTCGAAATTCTCGCTCATGAAATGCTCTCCCAGATTTCCGGCAAACTACAATTTTCAAAATTTAAATACAATGTCAGTCGTCATTTTCTGTTTTCTCGAACCATTGTTCCCACTGTTTGCGTCACTCTCATATAACCCCCATTAAATCTTGGTGACTTCTACTAACTTGTTTAGGGTGAAAAGTTTAATACATACACACACGGGAGTGGGAAACAATTTGGAAAGTGAGATGTATGAAAGCTTTAGAGAGGGGAGTAATAGAAGAAAGAAGAACAATAAAAGCCTAAAGGTGAAGGTGGGAGATTAAAATTTAACAGAAAGAAGTTTTAAAGAGAGGCGTTAAATAGCAGTTTAAATGAGTGAGATACAGATAACTATGAATTATTTTTCGATGCATAATTCACTACAGAATCGCTGACCTACATTAAAATTAAAATCTCACTTTCAAAATTGTTTCCCACTCCCGCTTATACACTCTCACTAAAGTTTTGTTTTTATACCCGGAGTTATATTTTCCGATTTCTTTTTGAATTTGTAGGTCTGATGAAACGGATCGTGATTACGATTCCAATGTAATAAATTATAACCATAGAATATTACTGTTTGAGCTTTTTTTATTATATCTATCTATCTATCTATCTATCTATCTATCTATCTATATATATATTTATATATATATATATATATATATATATATATATATATATATATATATATATATATATATATATATATATATATTGATGCATGTTTCATTAAATAATATAGACAAGTGTTGTCTACTTATTATATGTAAATTCTTTTCATATCATCTGATAAGCTTAATGACATTATCATTAAAAGAAGGAAAATCACAATATTGATACATACTTTTTAATCATATCGAAGCTTTCGGCTTACATAAACCATTATCAAAGATGACAATTACATATTTCAAGATAGATAGATAGATAGATAGATAGATAGATAGATAGTGGGTGCGTGGGTAAATTGTCGTCTACATGACGCGAAAATAAAAATAACACTGACGTCTCATTTTAACATATATTTACCAAAATTACACAAAAATATCTTGAAATACAAAAGAGTAGATTTAGTAAACAAAATCACCCTTGTCTTCAGTCACGGCCTTCAGATGACTTCGGAATCTTCTGCAATTCTTCGGGATGGGCTCCTTGTTTATGTTGATGAGTGCTGCCATAATCTTTGCCTTCAGTTTATCGTTGGTGTTAAAAGAGTTTTGTTGATCTCTGGTTGAACTGCGCCCTACACATAATAATCAAGATGGTTGAAGACTACAGAGTTAGGTACCCAGATATAAGGAATGATGTGATCGCATAAACTGTCCGATAGCCATGCATGGGTTCTCTTGCTTGTGTGACATGTTGCAGTGTCCTGTTGCCTGACATATGTTCTTCCAGTGCCACCGCCTTGAACCAGAAAGGCAGTAGCTTCCGGACTATGGACCTGATTTATTTGGATGGATCGTTTTCCATCGTGGCCTTGATTTCAACAACAAATTCGGTAGTTCTTTTCTTATCAGAACGATCAGAGTTAGTTTGCCGATTAGCCATACCTTCGTAATCACTATTAGGCTCGTCCATCTCTTTCCGAATCCTGTCCATTATTCTCAGGTTGACGCCCAAACACTTTGCAATGTTGATATTGAAGCTTCCGGTGTGAATGTCATGTAATACAGCATACCGTTTCCTAATTCCCGGCGGACTGAATTGAGTCATGGTGCTCTTTTTGTCACAGACGGCACCCAACTCACTCTACTATATTGTGCAGTCGATAAAAAAAAAACTAACGCGCATGCGTGAAATGAAAAATATAAAATGGTGTATATATATATATATATATATATATATATATATATATATATATAAAAAATTATGTATGTTTACAGTGCTGTTCGATAAAAGTGACTCACCTGATTTTTTTTACTAAATGTTCACTTCTCCGATGAAACGAAAGTTGATCTAAATTCAAAGGATAAGAGATCTAAAATCCCCCAAAAAGCTTTGAAAGCTCTTTGAATTTGACAGTAAGTGCTGTCAAGCATCCGTTCAGTATAATGTTCTGGGGATGCTTTTATTTTCATAGAACTGGTTTCTTAAAACCTACTGAAAAACCCTCAGGAGCGAGCAGTACAAGAGAATTTTAGAGTCTTGTCTGCTCCCTTCTGCTGAAAGGGTGCAAATCGACCCCACCAAGCTCATTTTTATGCAGGATAATGCTCCCTGTCCCAAATCAAAATTAATGAAGGAATACTTTGATGAGAAGCAGGTGAGTGTTATGACATGGCCGCCCCAATCTCCTGACCTCAACCCCATAGAAAACTTATGGAGCATTATAAAGTACAGGCTTTCGAGAAAGCAGTTGAGCAACATATATATATATATATATATATATATATATATATATATATATATATATATATATGTGTGTGTGTGTGTGTGTGTTAGTTTTAGTGAGGACTCTTTACCATCCTTTGCAAGCCCCACACAAATTACCGCCTAAAAGTATTGGAGGCCATCTATATTCTATCTTTAAAGTCTTCTCTTTGTAAACAGAAGGAATTTATATGAGGCCTCCAAAAATTACCATTTAAATTTTTTCCCACCCCCACCAATAAACTTTGTCCATTGTTCTTTTTTTTATTATATAATTTACTCTATTTACCTCGATTTAGTTCTGTTGAGCGAGGTACGGAACCGGTTAGCTAGCCTGTTTTTCATTTGTACTTTTTTATTATCATGAGTAGTGATAATAAAACTAATTTTTGTCTTTTTATGGAAGTGATAAAATTTTGTACCACCAAACACATTTTTATATATATATATATATATATATATATATATATATATATATATATATATATATTGGGTGTGATAGATAAATAGTCACTATATATATATATATATATATATATATATATATATATATAAATAGATAGTCAATATATATATATATATATATATATAATATAGAAAGAGAGAAAGTGATAGAAACCATATATATATATATATATATATATATATATATATATATATATATATATATATATATATATAGGTATTCTCGGAATGTTGTAGTTTGTGCCTGCATCTTCCCTGACTCGACGCTTGTGTAAACATAAAATCCCTCGAAGAAATCGTTGATGGAAGATAAATATGCCTTTAGTAATTTTAGGTCTTCCTTTCTTTCTTTCTTTCTTTCTTTCTTTCTTTCTTTCTTTTCTTTCTTTGCATATCTCATTATCGTTTATAATTCGTAATTATTTTTTCTTTCTTTCTTTCTTTCTTTTTCCTCTGTTCTTTCTTTCTTCCTTTCTTTCTTTGGATGTTTTCTTCTTCTTTTCTCTGCTTTCCTTCTGTTTTTTCTCTTCGTTTTGTTTAATTTAATCTTCTTCCTTCCTTCTTCCAATCTTTCATACCCTATTTCCTTCTTGCCTCCCTCATCTTTGCTTCTTTTTCTTCTCTCTTTCTAAGTCTTTCTTCTTGTTTCTCTCTCTTTTCCCTCTCGTTTTTTTTGTCTGTCTTTTCTTTATTTCTTTGTCGACATCAGTTCTTCACCTATTTTTTACCCTTTGCCCATATTTTCTATTTTGCTTCCTCTTTTTTAACCTTCGACTTATTTTTCTTTCCATTTTCTTTTTTTTCCCATATTAACCAGTTTCTTTTTGTTTGCCGCGCAAGTTTGTTCTCCATTTTTCTTTGAATATTTCTTACTTTCTGTGATTCATTTTAATTTGTTTTTCTTTCATTATTCTATTGCTTTCTCACTCTCTCTCTTTTTTTAATTTATATTTCTTTCTTCACCTAAATTCTTTCTTTCTTTTCTTCTTTTTAATTTGTTTCCTTCTTTTCTCGCTTTACTTCTTTCTTTTTACATTTTACAGTTATTTTTTTTACTCTTGCTTCTTTTATTATTTGTTTTCTTCCAATTCTACTTTATCTAAAATTCCTCTTTTTCTGCCTCTCTATATAAATATGGGCTTCAAAACCCCAAAGTTCAACCTAGTGCACCGGAGACGCCATTTTAATCTTTTTGTACTTCCGTATTGATGGAAAGCGGAACGTTTGCAGACCTAAAACTATAACCCCAACTCCTGCTGCTCATTTACCGATTTGAAAGGTAAGATATTAATTAAGACATTCTAATCAAACTAAAGATACTCCATCCAACTAGATTTAGACCCTTTTCTTTTTATCACAATGACCCCTAGATATTTACGAATCATAAAATACCCGAAGCGTGCCATCTTAAAAAAAAAAAGATTGTTTTCTTATTGATATAAAGTTCATCTAAGTACAGTTGTCTAGTGCTTATAACAACAGCGAGACGTTCCTAAAAAAATGGAATCGAAGGAAGACTGAAGGAGAACGGTTTCAGATAGATATCTGCATTGGGATTTCTCGCACTACTCAATGGTGGACAAAATCGACTTTTAAATAGTATTCTGTCGCCCAACACTAAATTAGTAATCTTTCATCAAGGAACCTTCATTTTTAAAAAGCCTCGAGCAGAACTATATATATATATGTATATATAATCCATTGCGAAGGATGCAAGAAAAATAGTGGGTGCATTGTACCGCACTGGAGTGTATCTGACTCCTCCTGGTATGCTTTGCTTTTACAGGTTCAGATAAAAATCCAAAACGGACTACCGTATTTCCCCAAGTATAATACGCCTTCATCCATAATACGCACCCCTAAAATTGTGTTGAAACTGTCAGAAAATGCTTCTACTCGCGCATAATATGCACCCCTTGTTTGGTAATCAAAGCCTATAAATTGTCCTTCTCCAATGTCGTTACGGCTAGCGTTTCCTACTTTTATTCAAGCTGTAATTAAAGATATTTCTCAAAGTTTCCGATCATCACGATTCTAAAAGGAAACGGAAATACCTATATTGTGCCTACTGCGCAGATTCATTAACCTATTTTTGTTCTATAAAATGTGACAGAAAATGGTTTTAAAAATAGAATAATATTATTCTAATTTAATTTTATGATAATTATTTTATTTTACATTTCTAAGTATTGTTAGGCACATATGATTATATTTCACATCCTTATCGCCGAATGTTAGTGTCAAGTTGTCATATGTTTGTGGTGAGTAGACATTTCGCAACTGAAATCAACCTTTGAAACGGCAATTTTTTGAAGATTTATTTGTATCTGTGCATAATACGCATCCCTAATTTTGCTTATTTTCCAGAAAAAAAGTGCATATTATACATGGGGATTTACACTACTGCTGCCATATCCTGTCTGGTGTTGCTCAGTCTTCGCTTTTCAACTTTGGTAGATTTCAAATATGTCTTGAATTATTTTCCACTCTACAACCCCTTTCTTCACAGTGTAAAAGTCCCAAGCCTTTCGCTACCCAATTGCTATTTCCAGGGAAAATCATGTGATATGTATTCATTAGTTCCACCAGTTCAAAGCTTCACAGCTAAGACCTACCATGCCACATCTAATAATAAGAATTTTTGTTTCTAGAAAGCTACTCAAGAACCGCTACTTTGAAGAGAAAACTCCCGAGAAGTTGCTTTCCCGATCACTTAAATCTTGTCCTCCATCATGTCAAGAACTAAACATTATCTTTTCTAACTATTCTCCTAATCTTATCTCCGCCTTTTACGTTCATACAATGACCTTATTCAGTAACGCTCTACCTGGAGTGGCTCTTGGACCTTGTACTGGATTATGGATTACTAAATAAAAGAGATACAGCGAAAGAAAAAAAATAAACTGAAAAAATAGGCATAGGAAATCTCGAACGATATTTTGTTGCGCTGATGAATATTGGGTTTGCCTTAAAAAATCAACGTATTTTGGGGCAGAAATAATTAATGAATTTCAGTTACTTGAAGACCTTTTTCGTTCGTCGTTTACGGCCTTTTTGGAGTGATAGTTACTGCTACTGGTATTGGTGTTGATTGGTATCTTCAGATGATGAACAACCTAACGACACAGATTTAGAGATTAGAGAAATTAGAGAGACAGCAGACAAAAATAGAGAGAAACATTTTTTCTTTCTGGCTCTCCTTATTCTCTACCTTCCTTATATTTGTAAGGATCTCGTTAAACACTTTTTTTTTGTTCGTGTGTTTGTCTTTTCTTCCTTCTTTTTCTTTCTTTTTATTTTTCTTTACTTTTCTTTTTTTTAGGTTTTGTGTTATTTTCGTGTTTTCCGTCTTTTCTTTCTTTCTTTCTTTCTTTCTATTTTCTGCGTGCCTTTTTATCGTTCTTTTTTCTTTTATGTGCCGTGTCCCTTCAGGACATATATGATCACGGTCCTCCATCTCTTCCTGTTTGTTGTAGCTCAGAATAAGTTTTGTCTTTTTGTCATTTCTCCTAGGCCCTGATCTGTGATCCACTTGCTTCTTTTTTTATACTCAGTTTTCCTTCCTTCCTTCCTTCCTTCCTTCATTCATTCATTCCTTCCTTCATTCTTTCATCAGACTTTCTTTCTTTCGTTCTTTCTTTCTTCCTGTTAATTTCCCGTGTACACTCTTATCGATACTCCATTTTAATTCCTACCGCTTTTTATAAACAGTTTTCTTCATTCATTCATTCATTCTTGATTTCTTTCGTTTTGTATTTCTATTTTCTGTGTGTATCGTTACTTCTTTTTAATACCTACTGCTTTCTTATAGTAAGTTTTCTTTCCTTCCTTCCTTCCTTCCTTCCTTCCTTCCTTCCTTCCTTCCTCCTTGCTTTCTTTCGTTTTGTCGTTTGTTCTTTTTTTTTTAATCTTATATATACACCCTTATCGATACTTCATTTTAATTCCTACCTCTTTTTTATTCCGGTTTCCTTCCTTCCTTCCTTCCTTCCTTCCTTCCTTCCTTCCTTCCTTCCTTCCTTCACTCTTGCTTTCTTTCGTTCTTTCTTTCTGTTAATTTTCCATGTATACACTTATCGTTACTTCTTTTTAATTCCTATATTTTATAAGTTTTCCCCCTTCATTCATTTATTCATTCATTAATTGATTCAATCATTCTTGCTTTCTTTCGTTTTGTATTTCTATTTTACTGTGTGTATCGTTACTTCTTCTTAATTCCTACTGCTTTTTATAGTGTGTTTTCTTTCCTTCATTTGTTTTTCTTTCTTTCTTTTCTTTCTTTCTTTCTTTCTTTCTTTCTTTCTTTCTTTCTTTCCATATACACCCTTATCGATACTTCATTTTAATTCCTACTGCTTTTTATGCTCACGTTTCCTTCCTTCCGTCTTTCCTTCCTTCCTTCCTTTATTCTTTACTTCTTCCCTTCTTTCCTTCCTTCATTCTTTCCTTCCTTCTTTCTTTCCTTCTTTCCTTCCTTCCTTCCTTCATTTATTCTTTCCTTTCCTTCCTTCCTTCCTTCCTTCTTTCCTTCCTTCTTTCAATCCTTCTTTCTTTCTTTCCTTCCTTTCCTTCCTTCCTTCCTTTGTTTGTTTGTTTGTTTCTTTCTTTCTTTTTTCCTTCCTTCCTTCCTTCCTTTCCTTCCTTGCTTCTGCCTTTCTTTCTTACCGACTCATAAAAGAAAAATATTCAAAGTGCAACAAATGAGAGGAAGCTGTGGAGAGCCATGGTCACACGAAAGGAAATAACAAGTAATAGAAGAAGAAAGATGTTATTGGTGCCGTTGATGAGGATGATGACAAGAGTAAATTTATGGTGAAACATATCCAAGGCTTTCAAACTAACAACATACCAACAATATATCACGTTTACAACTTACATAAGAGAAGCAGACAGGGTCAAAAGTTACTTAGAACAACAAAAGATATTACACTGTGGAGAGTCGTGATCATCCGGGTCTCGAAAGTGGATGGCAAATAATAGAAAAAAAAGAAAGATGATTATGATGATGCTGATGATGCCAGTAAATTTATGGGAAAAAAAAAACATTCAAGACTATCGCCCTCGTAACATATCGACGACATATCACTTCTACATCCTTTCAAAAAACAATCTTCTCGCTATCACTCAGAAATGCTTTTTTTTGTGTGACGTCTTTTTGCTTTACTTTTAAATTAGCCAACTAAGCCAGTGAATGCCAATTTTATCGGCTGATTCTTTTTCGTTTCATATCTGTTTTTGCTTCTCTGTCGTCTCTCTCAGCGTTACTCTCGTCTTCAAGGAAATAAATGGCTTTAAGTGTAGGTAGGCATGACGATTGTGGAGGCTTTATTGGGGAACTATATGCTCTAACGTCTTGTAGATACTCCCCACTACTTTTTGCTTCTTCATTCCGTTTTTCTTTTTGATTTCTTGTTAAAAACATTCACATTTTTCTTTCTTCTCTCCTTGGGATGCCATTTTTTTGTTCTCATTTATTTTTCTGATTTTTTTTTCTTTTTCCTTTTTTTCTTTTTTTTTTTTCTTCTTCGTTTCTTTTTTTTTCTTTCTTCCTTTTTTTCTATGTCCTTTTTTTATTTCCTTAATTTGTCATTCACTGCTGCTATTCGTCCATCCCTTCATTACGTCCTTCCACCCTTCTTTCTTTCTTTCTTTCTTTCTTTCTTTCTTTCTTTCTTTCTTCGTCAGTTATCTCCTTATTTTATAATTCACTACTTCTCTTCCATATTTCTTGTTTTTTTTCTTTCTTTTGCATCCTTATTTTTTATTGGCTCCTTCCTTCCTCCTCTCCTTTTATTCATTCTTTCTTTCTTACGTTTGTTCTGTTCTTTTTTGTTTCCTGACGTATTTATTCATTCCTGCTATTCCTTCTCCTATTCTTTCTTTCTTTCTTTGCTTCTTTCTTCTTTCTTTTTCCTTCTTTTCTTTCTTTCTGCTTCTTTCTTTACTTCTTTCTTTCTTTCCTTCCTTCCTGTTTCCTTTCTTTCTTTCTTTTATATCCTTATTTTTTCACTCATTCCTTCGTCATTTCCTTCATTACTTCATTCTTTCTTTCTTTTTTTTTTTGTATCTCCTTATTTGTTATTCGCTCCTGCAATATCTTTGTGTGTTTGTTTGTTTCTTTCTTTTTCTTTCTTTCTTTCTTTCTTTCTTTCTTTCTTTCTTTCTTTCTTATTAACCCTCTATTTTTTTTTATTTTCACCTTTTATTCTTATCCTATGCTAATTTCTTTCTTTTTTATCTTTTACTCTCATCTTTTTTTTAGCTTTCCTTCCCATTCGTTTTCTCTATTTTCTCTATTTTCTTTCTTTCTTTCTTTCAATTATTCGTTTATTTATTTATTTCAGTCATATTCTTTCTTTTCTTTTTATTAATTTTCCCACTTTACACTAACTTCCCCTTTTTTTCCTCTTTTACTATATTTTATTTTTATTTTTTCTTCGGCCTTCCTTTTCATTCTTTTCTAACTTTTTTCTGTCTTTCCGTCTTTGTTTCTTTGGTCCTTTGCATTGAGATTTTTACTTATTCATCTTCTTCCTACGTTGCCTTCACCTTTTCTTCTTTCTTTCAGCCTACTCGCTTTGTCCTCTTCAGCTTTTCTTTTCACGCTCTTCTTTCTTTTTTCTTCCTTTCTTTCTTATTCATCGTCTTCTTTTTTTCTTTTTATCATTTTTCTTTCGCATATTATATTAAAGTTTTCTTTTTTCTTTCTTTCTTATTCATTGTGTCCTTTCTCCTTTCTTTTTGTGGAGGATCTCATTCTATTCTAATTTAATTTGTCTCTTTCTTTCTTTTCTTTGTTTGTTTGTTTGTTTGTTCTTTGTCTGTTTGTTTCTTTCTTTCTTATTCACCCTCTCTTTCGTTTTACCAGCTTTCTTTTTCCTTCTATTCCATCTTTCTTTCTTTCTTTCTTTCTTTCTTTCTTTCTTTCTTATTGTATTCTTGTTCCCCATCTTCTTTGTTTGTTTTCTGCTTTCTTTCTTTCTTTCTTTCTTTCTTTCTTTTGTAATCTTTCTTTTATCTTGTATCTAGTACACAAATTGTCTGACACAAAACAGTGAATTAATCTTCCTAGCAGCAGAACTAGTAATTGATTCAATATATTCTTTCCACTTTATGTCAGCCAAGAATATTAGCCCTAAAATTTGCAACGCGTCCTGGAGGTTAGCATCAACCATAGTGATGGGAAGCAAAATAGAGTCACTCAAATGAGTAATATACTGACGTGCCATTCTTTGTTCGAGTTCACTGCAGTTTGTTGGTCAATTTTTAGATCAGATTTCGACTTTAACTGATCAGACAGGAGTCAATAGTTGTGTCATTAATTCCCAAAATATCTAGAAGTGTTGCAGTTGGTTAAACTTACTTTCTTTTTCATTTTTCTTCCTTTATTTTTACTCTTTCTTTTGTTTTCTTCCCACTTTCTATTTTCTTCTGTTCCCGGCATTTTTCAGTCAAACTTTCCAATGATTCTTTAATTCTTTCTCGCTTTTGTCTTTGTTTCGTCGATTTTTATTTAAACCGTTGCCCATATCTATAATTTCTTCTAACGCCATTGTTTTCTTTCTTGCTTTCTTTATTTTAACGTTTTCCGTCTAATAAAGAAATACACGGTATTTTTTTTTACAAATTTATATAAACTTATTTATAAACAATTTTAAATAAAAATAAATAAATAAAGTGAAACAAAAATTAAAAAAAAAACGGTGACGACAGTACACATATGAATTTTACACAATCATCACAAACACAACAGAGAATTTAATAAACTGAATAACATCAGATCATTCTAATCCGAAAATTTCTGATAAAGTTACATAAATACCGAAAAATAATTCAAATTTATAATGACCTCCTATTTATTTGATATATATATATATATATATATATATATATATATATATTTTGAACAATAAAAAATATTAAAAAATTAACATCCTCAGACACATGATGAAGCTACAAAATACCGAAAAATAGTTCAAATATATAATGACCTCCTATTTATTTTATATATATATATATATATGCATATATATATATATATATATATATATATATATATATATATATATATATATATATATATATATATATATATATATATATATATATATATATATATACATATAAATATATATATATATATATATATATATATTGAACAATAAAAAATATTAAAATATTAAAATCCTCAGACACATGATGAAGCTACATAAATACCGAAAAAATAGTTCAAATATACAATGACCTCCTATTTATTTTATATATATATATATATATATATATATATATACATATATATATATATATATATATATATATATATATATATATATATATATATATATATATATATATATATATATATATATGTGTGTGTGTGTGTGTGTGTGTGTGTGTGTGTGTGTGTGTGTGTGTGTGTAAAATAGAAAAGAACCGTTAGGTTAATAAACCGAAGTTCTTTAGTATTTTTGTTTTTATTAAAAAAAAGAACAGTGCTCGATACAGAAGTAGAGCCTATATTATAATTATTTTTTTAAAAGTATAATTTCATCGCTATATAGGAATTACCATGTTTCAAAAACAGAAGCTAAAAACTTCCAATTCAATTATAGAAATTAAATTAAATTACCCCGTTCTGTTTCATCCTCAAGCGATTTTTTGGTTCCAAAATTCAATTGAGGATGAAACAGACTGAGATATTACAATTTAATAATTTATTTGGTCATAATATGCATCGAAACATGGATGCATTTATGTAGCGTTTTTACAGATGTGTTTGAATGTAATATCCCATAATAAAGAATTATCTTTCTACTATTGTATTGATCCAAATTTTTAAATGAATTTTATGGACGTTTGAATTTATATTTTATTCGTTCTCATTTCATTTGTGTGTGCGTCTCTCTCTCTCTCTCTCTCTCTCTCTCTCTCTCTCTCTCTGTATATATATATATATATATATATATATATATATATGTATGTATGTATAATTATTAAATAGCTGCTTCAAAAACATTGATAAGTCTACATCCCAACATAACTACATGATATTAAACAAATGGATTTCCAACAATCTTAATTTTAAAAAATAAAAGTAACTATCGAAAAATATGGTCTGTCACTTAAAAGGTCAATGTATGATCGATAATAATGTATACCGAGCAAGCATACATTCCGGTTACGATCTTAAATTTTCTTTTCGTTCTACTGAAAATCCTTGGAAATTTCGTTTCTGCCATTATCGAATGACTTTAGGCAATAAAAAATGCAAAGACGGCACTGCTCTCTCTAAATATTTATGGCAATTAAAGAATGATGATAATACACCTTTTATCAACTGGTATATTGTAGCAAGAGAAAAATCTTTTAATGGGGCAGGAAATAGATGTAAATTATGTCTTGTTGAAACACTTAAATAACCTTAGCCTATTAAACAGTAGACATGAATTGATGGCTACGAGTAGGCATAAAAATAAATATCTGCTTAAATACTTTGATCCAGATTCCTTTTTAATGTTAATTACGGTTTTTATTTTAAAAAGCAAGTAATTTCATTTATGCTTCATGTAAAAAATAAAAATATTCACAGCTCAAAAATAATTTTTTTTTAAATATATATACCAATCCCGTTATTTTAAATGACAAATATAATTTAAAAAATTTAAAACTGTAATCCTTGTTTAATATACTAGCAGTAGAGCCCGGCGTTGCCCGGGGATGTAACAGTAAGAGATAGATCAAGTATCGACCATCATAAAGACTGAAAAATAAAATTGACAAAGATTATTGTTTAAGGTTGACGGACACGCATGTCTTAATTAGTTTTTTTGCTTGTTTTGTTTTTGTTTTTTTTACGAATTGGTCAAACTCAAACGAAAACATTGTTTTCAATCATTATGAGTCTACCGATTGAATAGAATTTTATTATAAACAATTGTCTTGTGAATGGAATTTTTAAAGCATCGTGAATGTAAAAATAAAGAAAAAAGTGTGCAAGAGAATAAGAAACACTACCTGCCAAAAAAAAGTGAAGTTTTGTTGAAACTGGTTAAAAAATGTAGGAAATCCAATCCCATATATAAACGAACACACACACACACACACACACACAACCTGGGTTTTAAGTATAACTCGATATGAGTTGTCCCCCTTTAATTTTCGTGATGTCTCTTAATCGTGTTTTCAAATTGATTTTGTGCAAAAACAATTGTGTTTTTCCAATTTTTGGCGCTGTCAGAACCACCGTAAGGTAATTTTACATAGTCCTGTGAAGTTTTGTTGAAATCGGTTAAAAATGTAGGAAATCCAATCCAATATATAAACGTACAGACACACACACACACACACACAACCTGGGTTTTTATAATAAGTATGATAATTGCATCAACATTGTAATAACCAGATATTTAAAAAAAAAATAATTTACGTAACGGGCAGTCTATACTCAGGACCTGAAGATTGCGTTGTGCATGAAACTCCGATTCATGCAATCGGTGAGGGATAATATGTATATTTAGTAATATAAATATACATATAATTATAATATATCGCACATATGATTTGAGCAAGAAGAAAGTATAATTAGTCTCCAAGCTTAAGAGAAGAGTTGTGATGAAATCGATCATAAACGAAAATGATATGTTCATCATTAATAAATTATAGCTAAGGATCAGAAATTCATGAAGGATTGAAATATATATATATATATATATATATATATATATATATATATATATATATATAATTTAAATAAAAAGAGACAAAAAAATGAAAAAGAAAATTTACACATTTTTGACGGGCCGTATTAAACATATGTAAATTAACGAAGTGAGGAAGTGTAAATTTTCTTTTCATTTCCTGTTTGTAAGTAAAGTCTGATGATCCGCAGTCCTTCAAAAGGGCTGTGATGAAATAATTTATTACATGGAACCTTAAAGTGGTCTGTTTTTATTTAAATTATTTGCTCTGAATTTACATTGGGCTCTCTGGATTTTATCCTCCTTAGGTTTACCCACACGGATTACCTTTTTCATAAACAATATATATATATATATATATATATATATATATATATATATATAAAGACATTTTTTTATGTTTATACGTTCGTTTTATAGATACAAATATTTAAATAAATGCTCTGTTTATAATAAACAGTATTAACAACATTTATCGGCCTGATAGTTCGAGAAATTTTCATAGGAAATATTCGACTTCCGACAGGATTCGAACCTGTATCCTATATGGAACCGTCATATAGCCTGATGTGCTTTTATCGATTGAGCCACAGAGGAGCGTTTCAGTTAGCCATGTCGATTTTCTCTCATACATTCATATCTGCTCGATGCGTAACCAACTGTAAAATGCGGAGGACGCATATTTTCTTTGAAAATTTCTATGATATTCAGGCCGGTAAATTTTGTTAATACTGTTTATTATAAATATAGTATTTACTTAAATATTTGTATCTATAAAAAAGAACATATAAATATAAAAAATGTCTTAAAATAATTGTCGACCTTTGTCCATTTCATAATATATATATATATACATATATATATATATATAGATAGATAGATAGATAGATAGATAGATAGATAGATAGATAGATAGATAGATATACCTAGTCAAACCAATTTGAAAATTACCAACTATCTAGATATTACGTTGAATTTACAAAATGGCACAATATCCCCGTATAAAAAAGAAAATCAAGAACCTCAGTATTTACACATAAAATCAAATCACCCAGCCCATATTATAAGGCATATTTCTAAAAATATTGGGTATAGACTTTCTACTAATTCCTCCAATAGGGACATTTTTGAGGCCAACAAAATAAGTTATGAGCAAGCCCTAATTAAGAGTGGACATAAAAATAAATTAGAATATATAAACAACCACAATATTACTCGGAATAAACATAATAGGCAAAGAAAAATTTTGTGGTTTCATCCCCCTTTCAATTTAGCGGTAAAAGCTAAAATTGGTAAGATATTTTTAATTTACTGGAACAACATTTCCCCCAAAAAACTGAGTTACATAAAATATTTAACAAAAACAAGGTAAAACTTAGTTATTGTTGTATGCCGAACGTAGGGACTATTATAAATGGATTGAATAAGAAAAAAACAAGGAATGATCCACGTAGTAATCCTCCTACTTGTAATTGTACAAACAAACGTTACAGGGGAAATGCCAGCAGGAATGCGTGGTGTATCAAGTGAAAATTTACAAAAATACTGAGGATACTAACCCTAAAACATACATAGGTGCTACTCAGGATAAATTTAAAAAAAGATATTATAACCACACGAGTAGTTTTAAGAATGCAAAAATTAAACATAGTACCACGCTATCTACCTACGTATGGAAAACCAAACAAGAAGATAATATAGACCCCATCCTTAAATGGGAAATATTAAAAAAATGCCCAAAATATAAAGCAGGCCATAAATTTTGCAAATTATGTGCTGAGGAGAAATTAGCCATAGCTTTATATGATCAACCTAACCAGCTATTAAACTGTACAACTGAAATTCTCAATGTATGTAGACATAAAAAATCTTGGCTACTAAATTAGACGTTTTCCCGTTATTGACTTTCCACTGAGGATTTTTTTTTTTTTTTTGAATAAATATTTATCCCCCCTACTTAGGTTGTTTTGTTTTTTTTGTTTTTTTTGTTTTGTCACGTGGTATGATTTTAGCTATGACCTATAAATATGTGTTTCTCTTTGCCTCGTTAGCCAAACTTTCCCTGACGATCCGTTTAGGTGAAACCTAGGTAGGTTTGTCTGGCTCACTAGGTGTATCTAGGTCTGCTCTACGGTTGTAGTGAGCTCTTTTGTTAGTTAGTTGTTACTCGTATCGGGGTTTTTTCTTTGGGCTTCAGACCTGCATCTGTGCGATTTTTTTTTGTCGGCAGAAGTTCATGTTTGTAGCTCTTTCTTTTTAAAACCTTTTTTCCTCGAGATTGATTTGATTAGCAAATCAAAATTCGAGGGTTTTTCGAAACGAGTCTAGTTATCTATATATATATATATGTATGCATTATTATATATATATATATATATTATTATTATTATCATATATATATATATATATATATATATATATATATATATATATATATATATTAATCCAGGATCATTTTTCAACTTATTCAAGACGATATTGCCCCTCTTTACTCTTCTTCTAACTTTCCGTCCTGGAGTAACAATATGCCTCACACTTTTTGCGTACGATATCATTTTTAAGCCTTTTTTTCACTGCTCTTGGACTGTCATATCTGAAACTTCTCTCTCACGTGCCAAATGTATTGTGAATCCAACTGTGTATTTTCTAATTGATCTCTTTAGTTCTAAGCTGAAATTATGATCCCTCTTTCCGTTGTGACCTCCTGATCCAGTTTTCCTCTCTACTTGTCCGTTCTCGTGATGTTTCCTAAATGGAATTTGAAGATGGAAGCCAGAGCATAATTAGTGGTACCATTACTGAAAGCCTGAATGATCTTTTCCTATCACCATTGCCCATTTAGGAAGAAAGTGGATCTTACACAAAACGATTTTCATCTGTTCTCTTTCTATCATCTGTTTCTCTTTTTCATTCATTCTTACGAAAAATGGTGTCAAGCTGTCCAAACGTCTTAGGGTTTGGGAAAATTTCAGTGTGTTGGATGTACGTCTGAGGACAGTGCACGGGATTTGGAAAGAGTTGGATGAGTCTTATAGTGATTATCATGGTTTTTGGAGTGATCACTAGTGATGGCGACGTTATGCTTCTAATCATCTTCCCTCGTCTCAACACAGAGGTCTACATCAAAATCTTTGAGGGGGTGGTGCTTCTCTGGGACATGATTCAATGTCTGGCTGCAGGATTCTATCTCATGCCGTATGAACAGGAGAACCCAGTTATGGCATTCAGGCAATTTCTTTTACTTATCACACATTACATCTGAACTGAAAAATGTGTGGGGTACAGTTGAGCGAGATCATCAAAACTCCTTGTAACATCAAAGATGAACTGAAGGCAAGGATTATGGCAGTATACACCAACTTAATCAAGGAGACCGTCCAAAAGAGTTGACAGTGATTTCGAATTTGTCTGGAGGCCGTGGTTGAAGCCAGAGGCGTCTTTATTGAATGAATCTACTCTTTTGTTTTTGAACTTTATTCTATCATTCATGTGTTGTGTAAATAAATTGTGTTTTTTTTTGTGAAGTCTTGTGCCTGTTGTCTGTCTTTATCATATCGACACAAATGTATATATTCTGGATCTGAAAAGGGAAATTATTTCTTTTTTAACTACGCTCGATTACTTTCTTGATCCCATTTATAATGCGCGCACACACACATATTCTTATATATATATATATATATATATATATATATATATATATATATATATATATATATATATATATTTCAACAAAAATGCGTATGTATAGACACAACACCACCCATATACATACATATGTATAATCCCAATACTGTCCACATATGTTTATGTCGGTATGAGCCCGTGTGTATGTGTGCCTGCGTACCTCACCGGGTGTACAGACATGCATCTATGTTTGCGTTAGCATGAGTGACATCACGTCGATGATTCCCCACCACTTCCATAATAACACCAATGCACGCAATCTACATAAACCCAAATTTAAAAAAAAATTGATCAGTTTGTCTGACGATCGCAAAAGCGTGAAACCCAGGGTCACACACTCACATCAATGCAACTATATATATATATATATATATATATATATATATATATATATATATATATATATATATATATATGGGCCGTATATTTTCATAGTAGCATGTTTGAATAAGTAAATTAGACGTATTATATAAAAATATCAAATTAAAATATAAAGTGCGTGTGTGTGTGTGTGTGTGTGTGTGTGTGTGTGTGAACATTGAAGTCAACACTCAGAAGCGACTGACTATTTCATGTTAAACGCAATCATCACATTACTTAAAAACCGAAAACTTAAAAGAATAAATAAAAATAAATAAGCAAAAACAAGTAAAATAAATTAATCCAATTAAGCTAAGTAAATAATAAAGAAATTAACAAACCACTCCCGCCAAAATAATCGTTAGAATAGACTACACACAACGCAACAGATTAACCAATGCACCACTGATCCGTATATATGAATCGTCGAAAAACAAGTGTCCTGATTGGGTTTAACATGAAATAGTCAGTCGCCTCTGAGTGTTGACTTCAATGTTCACACACACGCACGTACACACAAACACACACACACATACATACATACATACACACACACACACACACACACACATATATATATATATTTGATTAAAACACTTAAGATTATGGACACGTTTCATGGCCAAATATTATACAAATATTCCTCGTTGTTTTTATTATTATTCTAAAAAGAAAACTAGGCGTGCACATCTCTTAATACACAGTATGCAAGATATCATGTGCAATATGTTTCCACGCGCTTCTTGTAAAAATCTAAAGTTTTCTTTTTCGTCTCGGCTTTCGTTGAAGAATTTTGCCAACAATATTTTGGATCTTTGTAAAAGGTCATTGACGCAGAATCGGTGCCTTTGTACCAAAAATCAGCGAGCCGACATTGTCCCACCCCAGATTCTGATCATATTTCGTTTTCCAAAAGTCTTTACAGATACCCGGAAATAGCTTCCTGCTGCAGAAAATATGTAAAAACGTACCCAAGTCGACATGCGGACAACCGCTGAACATAAATAATGTTTACAAAACACATACATATCGGAATCATCATCCTACATAGACAAAATAGAGTTATGATACACTTACATACATAAATTATAAACGTAGACGCTACTTGACAAGTCAAATACACGTGAAGTCTGCTTAACCAATCAAAAAGCACAAAAAAATCCATATTTTTTCCATGTCTCATTCACTGAATGTTAAATTCGTAATTTCCTATTTGTCATTTATCCTATTGTATATAGATTTTGTATAAAAATACTTTTACTTTTTATGTTTAAAGTTTAAGGTAGACGCTGTTAAATGTACAATCCAAGATACAATCTGAAAAATACTTTGGAAACAGTTGCTGAAATCCAAACAACTTAAAACTTAATGTTGCGAAAGGGTAAATGCAAGTGTCAGCCAGGACTCTTTGCAAATTACCTCCCCCTCTCATCGTTACCTCTGTTTTTGTTGTTGTTGTATGTGTTATATGTAATAGGCGTAGGTAGGCTTTCCTACCGTCCGGTCAACACTCCTCCCCCTTCTCTTGGACATGAGTAGAGGCTTACGCCTTGTTTCTTGTTTAGGAAGGGGTTCCCGGTACTCACTCTCTCTGTCTCTCTCACTCTCTCTCCCTCTCTCTCTCTCTCTCTCTCTCACTGGCCTCTGTATCTCCAGTTGCCTTGATCTATCCACTACTCTTCTCCTCATCCTTTCTTCAATCACTTCTATCTGATCTTGCTCCAAATTTTCTGTAACCCCTTGCGTCCTAGTGGCTTTCCGCCTTGCTTGGGGTGAAAAAAAAAAGTTAAAAATGTCCGTATAAACATATGTCCAAAAGGTCATCGGTGTACATCAATACAACAACTCATAACAAAGGTTCAAAATGTCTTCTGCTTGCTTATACTTACGCATGCATTCGTCGGATCATTGACTAGCGGAGCCTTTCAAATACTCCTAGACGGTGTCGAATGTTTTTGCAGGCCCCTATGACACGTTGATGAAGCGCCTCTGCATTATTACCGTCTGCTTCATGAACCAATTATTTTACGTGGTCTCATATATGAAAATCCAAAGGATTGATTTCGGGGGAACGTTCAAGCCAGGGAAAAGGCCCTCCCCTATCTATCCATCTTTCATGGATTTTGTCCTTGTTCTTGAATGAGAAACCCTCCTCCAAAATTGTAGAAGTTTTTTTTGATTCATCCTGTATATATATATATATATATATATATATATATATATATATATATATATATATAAATATAGTCTTAAGGTGTTCTATATTTATGGGATAAAGTGCTCAATGTCAGAGATAGAGCGTGTGTAAGGCCTGAAGATTGCGTCTAGCATGAAACAGACTGTCGCCTCTAAGTGTTGACTTCAATGTTCACTTTTATATATATATATATATATATATATATATATACACAAAGCAATTCATAACTTAGGCCTCTACATCGAGTAAGTCCCGTAGACGTGAAATGTGTTGATTGAATTGGGAAATTATGTTCTTTTTCGGATTGACTTAAGTTTATTATTTAAGATGCCGAAGTAAGTATAACGTTTACTTATTTTATTTGAACTTTGCATATTTTATCTTTAAACAAACTTCTTTCGACCCGAAATTCCGAAGTGTCATTAATAATTTTTCACATAAAGTTAATTTAATATATATTTTCTCTATATTTTCAACAGTGACCATATTAAGTGTAAAATTAGTTTTGTGAATAATTTATGTTTTTCTTTAACATAAGAGGCATTTTTTTTTTTAAATTATATTATCCGTGTCTATTGTAAAAATGTTAAACTGGTTAATATTTTTTAGATAATCGTATTTTATGGTGGAAAAGGTGACTGGAACGGAGTTCTTGGCATTGTTACAACGATCTATGTGACTGGCCTTCTTTTCAATTTTTACCCTTTTTACATATGTTTAGGCTAATTATGCACATTACCTTATTAATTAACATTCTGTTCTTGTTAATGCAAATTGATATTAATTATTAAAACTATGTATACTGATAATATCTATTATTATATGATAGTGAAATAAATATTTTTTTCATATTCTGTGGAACAAATTGTACATGTAACAGAAATCACAATAAATGTTATAAAGATTATAAAAAAAATATTGTTTTTCTGAAACTCACATTTCTTTTGAAATTTTTTTCAGCCTTTGTGGATACACAATTTTGTCAAATGTAGACATTGCTTTCTAATTGTATTACATAATTTTATATTTTCTCTAAGCATTGGTATAAACAGATTAACTCATTATTTTTGCAATATCATCTAAAAATGTCTAATTTATGGTACATAAATGGATTTTTGTGCATTTACTTATTTAATGGCATGTTCTTTCTTCTTACATTTGCATTTACGGAAATAAGTCAATAATTGTAAAAAGCTTCCTAATATTATTTAATTAACTAATTACTAGACAATACTTCTAGTTCCTTGCTAAAAATATTCACTGAAATGGTTATTTACTAGTAATTCAAGTCTCCACATATCCGCCCCCAGTCGTTTCCCCCAGCTGCATAGTTGCCAGGCCTGAATTATGGATTGCCTTGATACATACATATATATATATATATATATATATATATATATATATATATATATATATATATATATATATATCATTTACATGTGATCTATTTCCTATACTGAGAATTTTTACCTGCTCGCTATCCATCAGAGTTTGAGGAATGCTTCCATCAATGGAAATGAATCTAAATTAAATGTGTGGCTTCAGAAGGAGACTACTTCGAAGGAGATTAAATGCCGAATTGATATCAGTTGTAGTTTTATAGCACCTTTCCTGGATATTTTTATCAGATTATATATATATATATATATATATATATATATATATATATATATAAATATATATAGTTAAATTCCAGATATATATATATTGATGCATGTTTCATTAAATAATATAGACAAGTTTATTTTAAGTAAGTTCCTCTCATATTGTCTGATAAGCTTAATCACCATATTGATACATGTTTAAATCCAATCTAAGCTTTCGGCTTACATAAGGCATTATCAAAGATGACAATTACTTTTCAACATGTCAACTAATTCACGGACGAAACAACAATGATAGTCTGTTTTTGTTGCATGAAAAATTTTTAAAGCAATGACAAACTCGTGTATACGAGACGCGGAAGCGAAAATTGCGTCGCATCTCGTGACATCACACATGACCACGCGAGAGTGAAAACGAGAAGTATTAAGTATGGGAAGCCGTTGGTATAAGACAATAGGCATTTAAGAATGTTTGTGGAGATTTCGTAGTTTATTTTTGTTCAGGTTAGCTTAGATTGGATTTAAACGTGTATCAATATGGCGATTTCCTTTCGTCCTTCAATGATAATGTTATTAAGCTTATTAGACAATATGAAAGGAACTTACTTAAAATATATAGACAAAACTTGTCTATATTATTCAATGAAACTTTCAGCAATGAAAAATCACTGCCTAAATATACACAATATATATATATATATATATATATATATATATATATATATATATATATATATATATACCAATTTTTTTAAAATACATAAATTCAAAGTTTAACCATCCAGCAAAAATGTAATTAGCACATCCCGAAGCGGGTTGAATGCAGGCTGTCTAGGATTTCTTGACAAAAGAAATTTTAATGAAAAAAAGAAAGAATATGTAGCAGCTGTAAAAGAGGAGATGCAGAATGTCAAGCTGAATTTTAAACCTCAGGTATACAGCCAAAATGGGAAGACCAGAAATATTATTTGGCTCAACTCCACATTCGACAGGCAGATGAAAACAAATATAGAAAAGATATTGTTTGACCTTTTAAGAAAACATTTCCCTAAGTCATCTGTATTGTCAAAAGTTTTTAACAACAACACTGTAAAATTAAGTTATAGTTGTACTGGCAATTTGAATAATATAGAAAAGAAGCAAAAAAGAGGAATTTAAATATAAACAAACAAAAAAAAAAAAACAGCGAAAGAAATATATTATGTAACTGCAGGATACAATGTCATTGCCCTTTGAATGGCATATGCTGCACTGAAGACCTGGTTTACCGTGATGAAGTTAGTGATGACAATGACGAAAGGAAAGAAAATATACATCCGATGTAATGAAGGTCCGTTTAAAAAAACGCTGATACAACCATTCTTCTTCTTTTAGGGTGGAGAAGCACAGTTGCAATAGAAACCTAACCAACTACGCCTGGAAATGAAAAGAAGAACATAAAGAAGAGCATTTAAATGGAGGAGAATTTGAAGAGGAGCATGAGGAGAGTAAGTTGAAGGATGTCTCAAGAGAAGAAGGTGGTGATAGTTACATTTCAAGAGATAGCGGTATTGTTGAACCGGTGAACGGTAATAATGTCGAAATGTAGACACGGAGGCAAAACTGTTCTCGACTTGTACGATCACGAAGAAAAATAAAGTTATTGTTTTTTTTTTGCTTTTTTTTAGCTTCCACCTTATTCACATCTCTTCCCTTCTTCACACCGCGTCTGCTTCTTGACTTCCGGTGTCGTAGTGTTATAAAAGTGGTGTGGTTAAGGAACACTAGCTACCTCTGACGAGACCTAACGGTCGAAACATCGGCAGTGCGGTAGGATACAGTGTACTAATTTATATATATATATATATATATATATATATATATATATATAGATAGATAGATAGATAGAGAGAGAGAGAGAGAGAGAGAGAGAACAGACGGTAAAATGTTTGTTAAGATCGTACGAAATAAGAGTGCTCAGAAGACCAAACATGCAGAGCTGTTTAACGTTTAAAAAAATGAATGCTGACCAGAACACTCACATCATCTTGCGGCCTCAGCCGAGATTGAACTCACTACACCTTTCCAGTATTCCTTATCTGTCATAGCTAATACTTTGATTGGTGTAGTTCATAATCTTGTCAAATAGCTGAATACTTGATGCTTCGCTAGGGCTATCAAGGGTGTTTTTATCGTGACACCAACACTAAATGAATTGCCAACCAAGGCTCAGAGAGACTCCATTCACCCTCTGCAGGTTTGAATTCAGAGTTTTCCTTCTCCTAGACCAGTTGCCATCAAAGGCTATAGAACCCAGTCTGTCCTGTCATAGCTGGAGGGAGAAGAAGAGAATTCACACCTTTCCCAATGGTATTAGCACGTAAGTGAATGTAATGGATTCGACTGGAATTCGAACTCGGCTATCCGATTCCTCAATCCAAGCCGCTATCCATTACTCCACCGTGCATCCTCTATCACTGGCACGGTCTCCTCAGGTGGTTTGTTCAGCAAATCAACGAGATGGAGCTCAACAACTTACGCACTTTCGTTCAAAACCGGAAGTAGTGGGGGGAAAGATGTAAAAAATCAATTCCAACTTTATCCGCGTTCAAATATCTCCAAGCTGAACTACTTAACGTGTCTACACTTGGTCCTGATCTCTGACCTCCCGTTCAGTAATTCGGGGCTCTCTTTATACGTTGCTATAGCGAGTTTCTCTTCTTCGCATAGCCTACATCTATTCCCGTTTATTTTGTTAGTCTTTAGATTTCTTAATAGACACCATTTAATATTTTGAACTTTTTTCATGCCCCTCCCTAAATATTCCATAGCAGCTTGCTAGCTTCGTGTTGTATCTACATTCCGGGATTCTAAAAGATCAAGTGGGATTATACCAATTCGTCTTGAACTGTCCCACAGTGCAACCGATGTATTTTTTGTGCTACTAATTTCACCTTCCAATTTGGCACACTATACAATCCGTTCCATACGGCATAATCTGTTTAACAGGCAAATATTTTTGCCCTGCAATTACATACGACCATATTTTCACCTTTCACGCCATTTTTGGGCTTTAAATTTTTGATATTCATTCTTTTTATGATGTTGCCCATACTGCTTGTGCAGCTATAACATAATTTGACCGTATTGCGGATAAATAACTTATATAGTCCGGACGTATTAGGGAAGTGTTTATCTAATATATTAAAAAACATCTTCCCTGTGTTTGTTTTTACCTGTGTGTTGAAAGGTGTGTTGAACCAGATTATATTCCTCTTTCTTTTATTAATATTATCATTTCTCGGGTTCGTCTATTCTTTGAAATTCAGGTTAGCGTTATGTTCTTCCTCTTTTAGTCAGATACGTAGGCTTTCTTTTTTTTTTCAGTATCTGTCTATATTTCTGAGATGAGGTATTATGTACACTATTTGCGTTATTCGGACTATTTTCCTCATCTTAGTCACCATATTTATTACAACGTTTCGGCCGTTGTACGCTCCGGCCTTCTTCAGGTCGTAGGAATGTCTAGTGGATGTCTGTTATCAGTTATCTCCTTTTAATTCCCCTTAACCAGGTACTGAACTCACACTCTTTGGGTCCTGTCACTGGATCTAACCAACGTCTTTATCCACTAACAGCAAAAATTGCAATATGAGTTCTGGTAAAAAACATAACATGATAACAGCAAAAACTGCTATATGAGCACTGGTAAATAAAGGTCAGATATCAAGTAACAGTTCAGTACTCTTTTCTTCATTACCAACGAAACTCTCTTGTTTCGTAATGCTTTCTTTAACTTTTGAAATGCGTCCTTGATTATTCCAATACAACTTTGGATCTCAGCGTCGCAATTTCCGTCCTCTGTCAGAAGACTTCCCAGTTATTTAAATTTCCACATCTGCCTCATTATAATATCCCCAATCTGTAAATTGCATTTAAGGCTCATCTTTTTTGCTGATTTGTGTTGTAGTTTATAGTTAGTCTCTTCTTCTCATCTGTATATATTACGTTGATAGGATTATGACTGCCAATGATGAATCCACTTCTCTCAGAATTCTCTGTATAAGTTGAATAAATCCGGTGAGAAGAAACGTCATTGCCTTACGCCCCTTTCTATTCTTGTATATTTGCTGAACTTTTTTTAAAATCTTTATGCAGGTGGTTTGCTCCCCGTAGAGGTTTTGATTATTCTATTGGTGGGTGAGGTTTGTTATGGTGAAACACACCTATTCTATAGTTAATAGACTCTCCCACCTACTATAATAGGAGTAGTAAGAGAAACGTCGGTCGGTCGATGTC
>CAHIKZ030001902.1:2947500-2955000 GCA_903632075.3 Acanthosepion pharaonis | reverse complement strand
AGATGGATATTTTCATATATATATATATATATATATATATATATATATATATATATATATATATATTTCCATATTTTTTGCTACATGAGTTTCGGGTCTTATGACCTTCATCAGTATTTCCAAATCTTATTCAAAAATTCATTTTTTCTTATGGTTTTCATTGTCTTTTGTGTATGGTTGTAATCCAAATACTTCTTGGACAGGCGGAAAAATAATCCTTAAAGTGCAATAAAACAATTATGATTGGTCAGAGAAAAGGGAAGGTCGAGGTCTTTGTTCATATCTGTATATTTTAAACTCGATTTTTGTGTTTTTTTTGTATGTTTTTTTGTATGGTTATAGATATTCCTTCTACATACATATTTATTGTATTATTACAATGAAATAGTATATATACATACATAATTTGTATAGTGTGTCGGGTTCGTGTGTGTATGTTTGCATGTCAGGGGTGCGGCTGTAGTCCGTCTAGTGTATTTGTCTTTGCCAGCATGTGTGTATTTATTCGTTCTCCATATATATGCTATATATTATATTATTATAAAGAAATCTATACAGGAAATACATGAATCTTGCATGGTGTGTGTCTGTGTGCGTGAACTTGTGTGTGGGCTTCAACAAGTGAGTTTATGTATGTGGGGTTATGATTTCTTAAGTGCTGCTTTAAATTTGTCTATGAAGATTTTTCTTGTATTTGTAGGAGTAATCGTCTGTATATATATATATATATATATATATATATATATATGTGTGTGTGTGTGTGTGTGTGTGTGTGTGTGTGTGTGTGCGCGCGCGTACAATTTCTAATCTAATTTTTTTTTTTTCAAGTGATAAATTATATAAAAAACTGTCCGAATGTTCTTTTTTATATGAGCGCTTTTAGCCATTTCCAGGATTAAATATTTTAACTGTTTACTATGAAAATTAAAAATATTAAAATATTTAATCCTTTTGAAAATTTATATATATATATATATATATATATATATATATAACAAGAAACATACACAAACATATATATATATATACATACACACAGACATACATACATATATTTCTACGCATACGTACAATTATACATATATATATATATATATATATATATATATATATATATATATATATATATATATAAATATAAACATATATATATATATATATATATATGTAACAAAAAATATATATAACTAATAATAATATATGCTAAAAATAATAATAATAATAATAAAATAGTACAACAAAAAAATCTGAAATAAAATAAACAAATATAACCAAAATAAAATATATGTAATGATAAATAAAGATAAATAATAAAAACTAAAAAAACAGGTAAAAAATAATAACAAACATATATGATATCTATATCTCTCTCTCTATATATATGTATATATCTATCTGTGCGTATGTGTTGAAATATATGTATGTGTGTATGTACATATACAAATGTATCTGTATTTGTATGTTTATATATATATATATATATATATATATATATATATGTATACACAGGCATATATATAATTTTCTCAAATGCATATTTTATTTTTTCTTACATGCATATTTTTGTATTTTTAGTATTTTCATTAGTATTATGATATTGATGATTATATGATGATGATGCTGTTAAAATAGAAACGTTTATATATATATATATATATATATATATATATATATATATATATATATATCAGAGCTTAATTCACACGATATCATTGTGAGTGGCAGACATTATTTTGTATTCTTGAATCACGCAGTTAGATTCTCAAAACTAAACACAGTTTATTGACAATTTCCTGCTTCCGTGATAAAAACGAATAAAATTATATTGAATCCATATCAAATTTTCTCTGTACATACATTTATGTTAAAATAAATAGCATTAAAATTCAGACGTGCGATTCCAAGGTATATCAGTGAATACTTTTAGACTTCTAACACATAGGGATAAAGATAATGGTAAGATTAGCCGTTTCCCAATAAGGAAACATTCAACATGTATTGACCGAGAAATCATTACTACTTTCAGTTGGAAATTATGAAATCTTTATCTTAAACCCATTTTCAGGGCAATAGGTTTCTCATATCCAGTAGCTGTCATTGCTTTTCCAGTATTGATATTAGCCGTTTCCCTATAGGAAACAATTTACATTCATTGACCGAGCAGCCAGTACTGCTTTCGGCTGATATTTATAAAATCTTTCATTTATTTCAGGAAAATAGGTTACTCATCCAGTAGCTGTTATTGCTCCTTCCAGTATTGATATTAGCCGTTTCGCTATAAGGAAACATTTTGCATTCATTGACCGAGCAGTTAGTACTGCTTTCTGCTGATATTTATAAAATCTTTCATTTATTTCAGTAAAATAGGTTACTCATCCAGTAGCTGTTATTGCTCTTTCCAGTATTGATATTAGCGGTTTCCTATAAGGAAACATTTTACATTCATTGACTGAGCAACCAGTACTGCTTTCGGCTGAAATTTATAAAATCTATCATTCATTTTAGGAAAATAGGTTACTCATCCAGTAGCTGTTATTGCTCTTTCAGTATTGATATTAGACGTTTCCCTATAAGGAAACATTTGCATTCTTTGACCGAGCAGCCAGTACTGCTTTCGGTTGAAATTTATAAAATCTTTCATTTATTTCAGGAAAATAGGTTACTCATCCAGTAGCTGTTATTGATCTTTCCAGTATTGATGGGGATTTTCTTTCCTAACCTTTTGTCTGGTGTAATATGTAGCGTCATCTTATTAATTATAAGAATATTTTCTTCGAATATATTCACTTACAATCAATATAATTTTGTTTGATTTCTGTATTTTGCTTACTGTAAATAGTAAATTTAATCATATAGTTTCCAATTAAAACTAAATGAAACCTTCAAGAAAGCTTTTTCGTTTTATTCTAAATTAATTTAAACCATAGATATTGTAATTTTTATGGAAGTACCTAGATGAATATGATGGCTTAAAAAGAACTATTTTCTTGATTTATATTCCGTGCTAAAAAGGAATATATATTTGAAAAACAAGGTGGATAAAATAAATAAAGGTTTATTGTAAAAAAAAAGTACAATAAGAATAAAGGTAACAGTTATGCACAAGGTCGTCGCAAGTCAATCCAGTAGTGAGTGCTACTAATGGAAGGTCGGTCAGTAGTTCTCGCGTAAGTCTGAGTTGTACTCAACAGATTCCAGCTAGATGATATTTACCAGCCTCCTACGAGGTAGAAGGTGGCACAAGGCCGAATTTAATGTGGGACAATCCAGAGCCCTTTGGCTAGACCAAACATTTCCAGTAAACCCGGCATAAACGTGGGTTCGGGTCTGTCTACCTCACCAGACGAGAATCCGCCCTTCGACATAGCCCCGTCTGAAGATTCTTTCTGCTCAAAAAGCAGAGAGTTTGACCAGGACAGCTGGAAAGGTTCCATTTAGAGTATTTTCAACCAACCCACGCGATCAGATGTGGCACAAGGCCGGGTTTAATGTTGGGCATCCGAGCACGTAGGCTCCAGCCAAAAAAGTCCCGTAGACCCGTAAACAGGATGTACCCTTCTTAACAAAATTACTGCTCTTACAAACAAATATACACAACAGATTCATAAAATCAAAAGAAAATGGTTGAATACAGCAACAGATATAATGACAATATTCTCATACAAATACTGATGTTATTTTCAGTTAAAAATATGAAAATAGCGTTTCTCTACATTCCAGTTGCTAGGAACATTCTGTTTTTGTTTTTATTAGTTACTTTGTTCAATTAATTTCATTTTCGTATTTTGCTTTGATAAAGTCCATTGGACGAAATGCGTCAGCAATTACCAGTTTTCCTATTGTAATTTTTATTCATATATATATATATATATATATATATATATATATATATATATATATATATATATATATATATATATATAAATTCAAATAAGTTTTATTAAATATAACCGACAATGAAGGTCTATTATCATGAGCAATCTAAGCTTCGTATAATTGCTTTAATTTCGGGAAAAATGAAGAAAAAATTTGTCTAATATTTGGATAGTTTTTATTATGCTGTTTCCTCGATCTAAACTTTTGGGTCGTATGAGCCGTCATCATTTCTTCTCATATGAACCAAAAGTTTAGATCGCGGAACAGCATGGTAAAAAATATCCAAATGTTGGCCTGATTTTTGTCTTTATTTACTCCCGAAACTGAAACAACTATACAAAATTTAGAAATGCTCATGATCAAACATAATAGACATTCGTTGTCTGCTATATTTAATAATATATGTTTGAATATATATATATATATATATATATATATATATATATATATATATATATATATATATATATATATATATATATATATATATATGAGTATACCTATACATGAATAGGATGGGTAGAGATATATGAACAGACTGAATATATCTTGAGGAATACGTAAACAACAAAACCGTTCATAACAGTGTTTGTCGCGAAATGCGTTGGTTACACAACACGCACTTTTTTAGGAAGGCAGCGATGCGATTTTGTTAAGAAAGCTTCCATGTGCATTCCATTCAAATTTGTTGACATTGCAACACAATGCTTCAAGTAATTCCCAGCATGGTTCCTTAGACAATGACACAAAGCCACAAGTGTTGCTTAGATGAGGAATTTGTTTTCCTTCTTCAGCGGAGGGGGCGCAGATTTTATTCTTTCTCGTTTTTTTCCTCGTTTTATTATTAAGTGTCGATTGCAGTCTTTACCAGTGTCAAAGTCGTCAATAATCCTAGCAATTACTTCTGATGCAAAACTGTTGCCATTTTCATTTTGTTTTGTTGTTAGGCGAAGACATAAGCAGTGTCATGTTATCTCGGTAAATAATGTGTTAGCACTTCTCTGTGTACCAAAAACATAAATATAGTAATTAAGAGATGCCGTAAATGCACTTTACAAGTCGACCTGCAGTAAAGTCGAGTTAAAGATTTTAACTCATATTTCTGGTTTTGGGTCTATACATAACGTATAGGTCGACCCCAATGCATGGAAGGCTTCCAGTAGTCAAAAGTCGTATTAAACACAAGGATGTAATTTATTCTCTCTTTTACCTCCAGAAACATGGAGGCTTATTATAATAAATGATTTGATATATTGCCTGATTTTAGCTTCAGAAATACGGGGCCCTATTTGGCTCAAGAATGCAATTTGTCACCTGTTTTTAGTTTCAAAAGCATGGAGTCGTATTACACGCAAGGATATAATTTATTCTCTCTTTTTACCTCCAGAATCATGGAGTTTTATTGTAATAAATGATTTAATTTACTCCCTGATTTTAGCTTCAGAAATAAGTGGCCCTATTTGGCTCAAGAATGCAATTCGTCCCCTGTTTTAGCTCTATAAACACGGTGTCGTATTAAACGCAAGGATGTAATTTATTCTCTCTTTTACCTCCAGAAACATGGAGACTTATAATAAATGATTTAATTTACTCCCTGATTTTATCTTCAGAACAGAAAGTCGTTTTATTCTCAAAGATGTAATTTCCTCTGTTTTCAGCTTAAAAAAACACTGGGTATTTGGCTCAAGTCATATTATATACAAGAAAATAGTATTTCTGGTTTTATACATAAATATATACAGTAATTACTGCAAAGCCTATATATTTATTTAGTTTCTTTTTCCTGTCTGTATACTGAGATTAAAAAAAAAAAATATTTCTTATATTTTCGAAATATTTTTTCATCTTACTCTTTGAGCTCTTGTACAACGTTAATTAAAAGCTAATAGCGTATCAGAATGTGCGATCTCGCCTCCTACTTTTGCTTTCCAGGATTCTTGAAAAAAATCCAGAAAGGGTCTTCAATACATTCGATCCTGACCAGGCAACTCGTCTCCAGTCACTTTCTAACCGACATGACAAGGCTTTCTTCTGTCTGTTCTAATGTTTTTTGCTTTGCAACTGCCTAGTGACAAGACTATATGAATTTACACCTGCTACTATTTTGGCAATTACATCGAACCCTTTTCTGCCACTTCTACTCAAACAGTTTTTTTCTCTCACTTCACAATTGTGAAAATACTTTCCGATTACTTGCTCTCCTAATAATTACAATCTTCAAAATTTTCATGCATCGTCAATCGTCATCTTCTGTCTACGTGCACCCTGTCCTTTTTGTCCTTTCACCAAATACCCCACCCCCTCAATTTTCCATCTTCACTTTCTCTTTCCACTTTCACTTCTGTAATCATCTGAAGTTTAGTGGCATTGTCAGCCTAGCTCGGGTTGAAAAGATTGACTAATCCCGTCTCTCTCACACACACATACAAGCGCATGCATATATATATATATATATATATATATATATATATATATATATATATATATATATATGTGTGTGTGTGTGTGTGTGTGTGTAAAGGTATATGTACAAATTAACAGACACAAATTTCATATCTTCATTTTATCTGTAATTATATATATATATATATATATATATATATATATATATATATATATATATATATATTTCAAAATTAGAACTTCAAACCTTATTTTGCTGGTTAGGCTTATTTGAGTAGATGCTGCGTTTTCTTTAAACCTTATTATTATTAATGAATTCCCCAAGTAAGGTGATAATGTCACTAAGGCGCAAGGGAGGAAAGGTGAAAGAGAATGAAAATACTTTTAGAAGAGACCTAGAACCACATCGCTGAATAATCATAATGTTTTCATATCATGAAAACTTTCATTGAATTACAACATTTCAGTTCATTACCAACCAAAGCCTCAGCACCTACTTTCTCTATAGGCCATAATTTTAAACTCGATTCCCAAAGTTCTGACTTAAAATTCCTGATTTCAAAAATCCTTCCGATTTTCTAAAGCCCGATTTCTAGTCTGACTCTCTAAGATTTAAAATTCTGATTCTTCAAAGTTCATTTTCTCAGCCTCCTGATTCAAACTCGATTTCAAACCCCGATTTCAAACTTCGATCTCTTCTAAAGTGAATTCAAACTCGATTTTTAAAGTTCAATTTCCTTTAAAAGTTTCTAAACGATTTCTCAAACTCTAATCCTCGATCGCTGTGTTAGTAAAGAAAGTAACACCACTTCCGTTACAAGTGTTCCAGAAATAAATCAAATCACATCCTTCTTGTGCAATGTTGAACAAAAACTCCAACATCTTGTGTTATTCTCTGTCGCTCTCAGCACCACCCTGTATCGCTGGGCTGTAAAAAAACAGGTCAAATCAAAACCAGCATGTAGTACCTTCAAAAATGTGCCACACCTTCCTTCCTCCGTCTCCTCCTTTCAGCCCTCCTCCTTCTCCTCTGTTCTCCTTGCTCCTTCTTTCTTCCTCCTCCTCAGCTCTCCTCCTTCCTGCTCTCCCTTCTTCCTCTTCCTCTCATTAGCTTCCTTTTATCCTCTCACTTCCTCTCTTTCTTCTTCTCGATCTTTTTCTTCTGATCAGCTTCCTCATCAGTATCCTGTCTTTCAGTTCTATTTCAAAGAAAAATGCACT
>CAHIKZ030001902.1:2892500-2945000 GCA_903632075.3 Acanthosepion pharaonis | reverse complement strand
CTGTCAGTTTCCTGAACTGATCTGCTTGATCCTCATACGTCGAATTCAAGACGGAGAGTCGAGTACATATATATATATATATATATATAGAGTTATGAAGAGTATATATCACAATTTATCGGGGACTCTATCTCAAACCAATGCATTACTGTTGTAATTCCGTCGAACTTCACGTGCCAGCAACAAGAACCCAGATGGGTTTGGTTGTTATATCGAGTTCAGTTGTTATCCTCGCCGGTCGAGCGGGCATGACGCTTCGCTATCGTCCGTTCGATTTTCGCGGATGCGCACCGCATATGAGCCCAAATAGACGAACGTAGTCCAAATTGTATATATATATATATATACATATACATATACATGAAAGGGACAACCAAATTGAACAGCATACTCAGCATGTGAACACGCATATATATATATGTGTGTGTATGCCATTCAAGTATATATTCACACATGTGTGTGTAAATATCATATCGTGAAATTGAATATACATAAATACATTCCGTGTTCATGTATGTATGTGTGCATGCATTTCACGACATGTCATTGCAATGTCTGTTGGCATCTTTATATGTTTCAGGAGCAAATTGTCCAGCTGACATCTCATTGGAATTTCAACAGTTCAATCAGTTCTGTCCTGAGAGGCACCACACGTTTCAAGCACGATTTGATTAAGTTCACTGCAACTCATTCTTCACGCAAATAAAACTTTATGATTTTAGTTGATCTTTCATCGATCTCAGTTCGTACTGAACTGATCTCTTCCCAGCCAGGACCTCTCAGCCTGTTCCCTCTCACTGAACTGTCTGAATTTTATTAAACATTTGTTTTGTTGTTAAAGATTTGGATTACCAGCAAATACACCTGGTATATAATCGATTTTAATTAAATAAGATTCAAATGTCACAAACAGCTGGGCCACAAAAACACACACAACCACACAAGCACAAACACACTCACACACCGACATGCACACACAAGTGGACACACATACACACAAGCAAAACACACTACAATTCCAAACACACTCACAAACCTGTGCACACGATACAGAGAATTCTTTCCGCCGTCGTCTATTCTTTGAAATTCAGGTTAGCGTTATGTTCTTGCTTCCTGTTTTAGTCTGACAAGAAGTAGGCTTATACTTTTTTCAGTATCTGTTGACCACAGATCTGAGATGAAAATTTATGTCAGAATCCATTTTGCGTTATTCGACCATTTTCTCATCTTAGTCACCATATTTATTACAAACGTTTAGTGTTCTGCGCCCATCTCAAGTTCAGTTGACAAATGTCTAGTGGATGTCTGTTGTAATCGATCCTTTTAAGGCATCCTTAACCAGGCACTGAACTCACAGACGTTGGGTCCCGTCACTGGATCTAACCAACGTCTTTTTATCCACTAACAGCAAAAATTGCAATATGAGTTCTGGTAAAAAATAACATGATAACAGCAAAAACTGCTATATGAGCAGCTGGTTCATAAAGGTCAGATATCAAATAACAGTTCAGTACCTTTTCTTCATTACCAACGAAATTCTTGTTTCGTAATGCTTTTTTTTAACTTTTGAAATGCGTCCTTGATTATTCCAATACAACTTTGGATCTCAGCGGTCGTAATTTCCGTCCTCTGTCAGAAGACTTCCCAGTTATTTAAATTTCCACATCTGCCTCAATATAATATCCCCAATCTAAAAATTGTATTTAAGGCTCATCTTTTTTGCTGATTTGTGTTGTAGTTTATAGTTAGTCTCTTCTTCTCATCATATATATTACGTTGATAGATTATGATTGCCAATGATGAATCCACTTCTCTCAGAATTCTCTATAAGTTGAATAAATCTGGTGAGAAGAAACGTCATTGCCTACGCCCTTTTCTATTCTTGTATATTTGCTGAACTTTTTTAAAATCTCTTATGCAGGTGGTTTGGTCCCGTAGAGGTTTTGATTATTCTATTGGTGGTGAGGTTTGTTATGGTGAAACACACCTATTCTATAGTTAATAGACTCTCCCACCTACTATAATAGGAGTAGTAAGAAACGTCGGTCGGTCGATGTCGACGACAGTTAGTCGAATACGAAAGTGTCAGCGACTCACAACAAGATTACCTGCTCAATACCTATTATATCAAGTTCAACGTTTGTACATCGAACCTATTTTAGGACCGACTTAGTACAAATACAAGCCTCCACTGCGAAATAACTCCACAACAAGGTTACAGGGGAGTGAAAGAAAATGAGAAAACTTTAGGAAATAAAACTAAAGAAACGTGGTTAAGGAAAACAGAAGATGGCGATTGAAGTTGCATTTAGATTTTTTTGATTGTAGGTGGCTGGGAAGGAAAGAAATCAGACGACAGATCCACAGGCGAGAAGTGCGAACGATGAAATGGCTATTGTAACAAGTAAAACGCTGAGGCCGAGTTGTCAATCTGGTAGCACGCTTGAATTCGTCTACCCGAGGTACGAAAAAAAAAAAAAGAAAAAAAAGCTCATCACACCAGCTGCCATGCAAATATTTGAAGAAAAGACAGGACGGGACCCATGTCACGTTGGTGTCGTTTTTAAAAAAAATTTTTTCTTATTTGAATGAAAGCAAACAACTTGCAAAACTTTCTACAAATTCTTTCTCCAGTTGTTCCGATGTTAATGCTATTTTTATGATAATTAAAAAATCGTTTAAAAATATTTTAAAGAGCGCGCACACACACACACACACACACACACACACACACACACACACACACATTATTATATATATATATATATATATATATATATATATATATATATATAGGAGTAACAGCAAAATTGTTCAAATCGTTAGCAACAACATAATTACCCATCCCACAAAATTTTCAATATCTAAACACACACACACACACAGAGGAGAGAGGAGAGAGAGAGAGAGAGAGAGAGAGAGAGAGAGAGAGAGAGAGAGAGAGAGTTCAGTGCTACTGAAATTTAAATTTAGCTGTTTGTGACATTTGGGTCTTATTTTTAAAATTAAAATCGATTATATACCGGGTGTAACAGCAAAATTGTCCAAATCTTTTAACAGCAAAATTATCCATCACACAAAATGTTTAATATCTAAAAAAAAAAAAAATACTAAACTAATTGAGTTTCTTTTTCTAGAATTTTATATCAGACGTTTAACCATATTGACACCATTTATCGTAAGAATCACTGCAAAACACTTTGACACTATTTACATTATTCGGACTATTGTCCTCATCTTTGTCGCCATATTTATTACAACGGTTCAGCCGTTGTACGCTCTGGCCTTCTTCAGATGGTTAGAACCCTTTATTTCGCTCACTGGGGTAGACTGTTCTAGTTCTTCGGGCCATGTTTAATGGATGTCAGTTATCAGTTATCTCCTGTTAATTCCCCTCCAAGTTCTCCACTGCCTTAACCGGGTATTGAACTCCTCACCTTGGATCCTGTCACTGGATCTAACTAACGCCTTATCCACTGTGTCATGTATCCTTACAACACCTTTATCCACAGTGCCATGTGTTCTTACGGACGAAACGTTGTAATAAATATGGTGAATAATATAAATAATCTACATAATAACTCATCTCAGAAATAGTCCAAATAATTTAAATAGTGTACATAATATCTCATATCAGAAATACAGACAGATACAAACCTTTTGAGTTATTCAGCTAAAAGTAGAACAGACTAATATCGTTTCGTGTCAGACTCACAATGTTTTCCCAACTGAGCAATGAAGAGAGGAAATAGATCGTACAAGCCTTTAGTAATGGCAATAAATATTCATACACTGGCTTCCATCTTAAAAAGGCTCTCAAGAGAACAGTGAATTAGTTAAAGAGGGAACAATAGAGAGGAAAACTGATCAGGAGGTCACAACAGGAAGAGAGATCCTCAGTTCAATTTTGAACTAAAGAGATCAATTAGAAAAGATCCAACTAAAATCATAAAAGTTTTGGCACGTGAGGGTGGAGTTTCAGCCATGACAGTTAAAAGAGCAGTGAAAGAAAGACTTGAAAATAAAATCGTACTTGAAACGTGTGAGGCACCTTGTTACTCCAGGACGGAAGGACGGTTAGAGAGGGCGAAGATCATCTTGAAGAAGATGGAAAATGATCCTGGAATAATATATAATTGAACTTTATTTTCATCGTTTATGAGGTTACTATCCTAAGCTATGATTAATTTATGATGATCATTTCATTTTCATTTATGGTCGATTTCATCACGATCCTTTTCTTAAGTCTGGAGAGTAATTAGGATTTGTTAATGCTCAGAGTAGAGTCCAAGAGTTTTATAAAATCCTCGGAGAATTCCAATAAGATATCAACTGGACAATTTTGCTCTCTCTCTCCACACACACACACACACACACACACACACACACACACACACACACACACACACACACAAACAAACACACACACACACTCACGCACAGACACACACACAAACAAACACACACGCACACATATATAAAGATGAAAAACTATTCTTAGCCAACGGATTTGATTTTATCAAAGCAAATGTCCTTCAGATGACGAAACATGTCAGCTAATTTTTCCTCCTGTATTTTATTCATTTTGTTCCTTTATAGATACACTCTATCTGAAAATAATACACAAAATACATACACACACATACACGCATGCACACACACACACATATATATATATATATACATACATATATATATATATATATATATATATATAAGAAAGAAAAAGACACGGACACGTATTTTATAGATATATGATACATTCAATTTCACGTGCACTTGATGTTTACACACACACACACACACACACACACACATATATATATATATATATATATATATATATATATATATGACAAATTGGAAAAAGTTTTTGTGTGACGCGTTTCGTCCCTTAGGACTTCATCGGACGAGGTTTGTTTATGCTGAAGGACTATACATACGCTCAATCGAGAGACGCTGGGAAATTGAAATTTAGAAGATATATATATATAGTCTTGCGATAATAGTACTGTCTGCGAATGGCATACACACACACACACACACATATATATATATATATATGCGTGTGTCTGTGTCATTCTCAGACAGTACTGTTTCGCTGTATCATAATTCCGCAGTGCTACTAGACATCAAAATGCCTGAAGTCCGGATTGAAATCCATTGATTTCGTGTCAGTCAGAGTTTCTACCACTGAGCTATCTTCCTTGGACGGAGTGAAGCACCTAAATCAATCGTACTGTTTTTACGAATGTATACAAATACCTATCAGCCGGAGGGCTCTATTCCTTTTACTGAAGAACTTTGCATTAGCGCAGGTAGCTGCTGTTTCTAGATTTAGTTTGTCACTCATATATATATATATATATATATATATATATATATATATATATATATATATTTTTAGGTGTATTTGAATAATTATATTAAAATAATTCATCGAGTCCAGAAGAAACCTCAAAAGAAATCAGAAAGCAATGGACTGCCGTTTCGTCCTATTTTGGGCCTCATATGCAGTGCGCATCCACTGCCGAAAATCGAACCCAGACCGTCATGATACAAGGCAAAAGCGTCATACCCACTCGACCAACGAGTTAACTAACTAGACTCGATATAGCGCCGCTCTAACTAAATTCCGTGGTGTAACTAATCCAAGTATACTTTACCCAACGGATCACCTCGCGACCACCGTCTTTTTTCCCCAAGCCGCTCCATCTCAGAGCATTAGAAGTCTAGTTCAAGGCCCGTTGGTCCAGTGGATATGACACTTGCGTTGTTTCGTAATAGTCTGGGTTCGATTCTTGGTATTGGATGCGCACTGCTTATAAGTCCCAAAATAGGACGAAACTGCTGTATAGAACCAGGTCTGATCTGCTATTTATCCATAGCTGGAAAGAGAAGAAGTGGATTATACCTTTTCCTAAGTGTATTAGCACGTAAGTGAATGTAATGGATTCGACTGGAATTCGAACTCGGCTCTCCGATTCCAAAATCCAAACCACTATCCATTATTCCACCGTGCCTTCTTAGTACACACACTCGCTTCAATTTTCCAACCTGTGTGTGTTATTTATTGTGTTCCAATAACATTTTCTGATACCAGACAAAAACCAAATACCAAACCATTACAACAATGTCTCGTACTTTTACAGATGCATTGGCAACATTTAATCGTAGGTTTTTACTAACAGTTTATTCTATCGCACATCTCGTTTGTGGAATTCTCTCTCGGATTCTTGCTTCCTAGTCAACCTTGATCTTAAAAAATTTAAATTAAATTGTCCCCGATCTGTAATGTGTTTTTCTTATTTTTTCACACTCGTTAACACGCATGTGTCTTAGTAAATTTATTGCCTTGCTTGGTGTAGAATTAATATATATATATATATATATATATATATATATATATATATATGTACTCGACTCTCCCGTCGAATTCGACGTATGAGGATCAAGCAGATCAGTTCCCAGGAAACTGACAGCCCGACAACAGCACATGAGATTTGATAATAGTGGTGAAGGTTACGTGCAGGACCATCCACACTTTTTGAAGGGGTGAATACAGAGACCTGGTGCACTGCGTGCCACAAGGTCCCCAAACGACCCTCCGCAGGTTTTGAATTCAAAGTTGTCCTTCTCCCAGACAAGTTGCCATCCAATAGAACTATAGAACCTAGTCTGTCCAGCTATTTAGCCATAGTTTCGGGGAGAAGAAGAGAATTCACCTTTCCCAATGGTATTAGCATGTAAGTGAATGTAATGTCGAATTCGAATTCCAGTCGAATTCATATATATATATATATATATATATATATAGAGAGAGAGAGAGAGAGAGAGAGAGAGATAGACAGATATATAGATATATACTGCTTAAAATGATCTACTATTCATTTACGCAGGCTTGGAGCACCTCGACAGGATGTAATGGTTAGCGACCTTAGAAAATATATATATATATATATATATATATATATATATATATATATGTCAGGGGAGAGTTTATATTTGTTCCAAAAAAGAAAAGTGTATATTTTAAAGAGAAAAGTGAAGCCGTAAGCGTTTTTGGTTATAAGATGGATATTTTCATATATATATATATATATATATATATATATATATATATATATATATATATATATTTTTTTGCTACATGAGTTTCGGGTCTTATGACCTTCATCAGTATTTCCAAATCTTATTCAAAAAATTCATTTTTTCTTATGGTTTTCATTGTCTTTTGTGTATGGTTGTAATCCAAATACTTCTTGGACAGGCGGAAAAATAATCCTTAAAGTGCAATAAAACAATTATGATTGGTCAGAGAAAAGGGGAAGGTAGGAGGTCTTTGTTCATATCTGTATATTTTAAACTCGATTTTTGTGTTTTTTTTTGTATGTTTTTGCTAGTATGGTTATAGATATTCCTTCTACATACATATTTATTGTATTATTACAATGAAATAGTATATATACATACATAATTTGTATAGTGTGTCGGGTTCGTGTGTGTATGTTTGCATGTCGGGGTGCGGCTGTAGTCCGTCTAGTGTATTTGTCTTTGCCAGCATGTGTGTATTTATTCGTTCTCCATACATATATGCTATATATTATATTATTATAAAGAAATCTATACAGGAAATACATGAATCTTGCATGGTGTGTGTCTGTGTGCGTGAACTTGTGTGTGGGCTTCAACAAGTGAGTTTATGTATGTGGGGTTATGATTTCTTAAGTGCTGCTTTAAATTTGTCTATGAAGATTTTTCTTGTATTTGTAGGAGTAATCGTCTGTATATATATATATATATATATATATATATATATATATATGTGTGTGTGTGTGTGTGTGTGTGTGTGTGTGTGTGCGTACAATTTCTCATGCGATCTAATATTTTTTTTTCTTTTCGGGTGATAAATTATATAAAAACTGTCCGAATGTTCTTTTTATATGAGCGCTTTTTAGCCATTTCCAGGGGATTAAATATTTTAACTGTTTACTATGAAAATTAAAAATATTAAAATATTTAATCCTTGAAAATTTATATATAAATATATATATATATATATATATATAACAAGAAAACATACACAAACATATATATATATATACATACACACAGACATACATATATATTTTCTACGCATACGTACAATTATACATATATATATATATATATATATATATATATATATATATATATATATATATATATAAACATAAACATATACATATATATATATATATGTATATGTAACAAAAATTATATATATAACTAATAATAATATATGCTATGCTAATAATAATAATAATAATAATAAAATAGTACAACAAAAAAAATCTGAAATAAAAATAAACAAATATAACCAAAATAAAATATATGTAATGATAAATAAAGATAAATAATAAAACTAAAAAAACAGGTAAAAATAATAACAAACATATATGATATCTATATCTCTCTCTCTATATATATATGTATATATCTATCTGTGCGTATGTGTTGAAATATATGTATGTGTGTGTATGTACATATACAAATGTATCTGTATTTGTATGTTTATATATATATATATATATATATATATATATATATATATGTATACACACAGGCATATATATAATTTTCTCAAATGCATATTTTATATTTTTCTTACATGCATATTTTGTATTTTAGTATTTTCATTAGTATTATGATATTGATGATTATATGATGATGATGCTGTTAAAATAGAAACGTTTATATATATATATATATATATATATATATATATATATATATATATATATATTAATTTAATTCACACGATATCATTGTGAGTGGCAGACATTATTTTGTATTCTTGAATCACGCAGTTAGATTCCCAAAACTAAACACAGTTTATTGACAATTTCCTGCTTCCGTGATAAAAACGAATAAAATTATATTGAATCCGCATATCAAATTTTCTCTGTACATACATTTATGTTAAAATAAATAGCATTAAAATTCAGACGTGCGATTCCAAGGTATATCGAGTGAATACTTTAGACTTCTAACACATAGGGATAAAGATAATGGTAAGATTAGCCGTTTCCCAATAAGGAAACATTCAACATGTATTGACCGAGAAATCATTACTACTTTCAGTTGGAAATTATGAAATCTTTATCTTAAACCCATTTTCAGGGCAATAGGTTTCTCATATCCAGTAGCTGTCATTGCTCTTTCCAGTATTGATATTAGCCGTTTCCCTATAAGGAAACAATTTACATTCATTGACCGAGCAGCCAGTACTGCTTTCGGCTGATATTTATAAAATCTTTCATTTATTTCAGGAAAATAGGTTACTCACATCCAGTAGCTGTTATTGCTCCTTCCAGTATTGATATTAGCCGTTTCGCTATAAGGAAACATTTTGCATTCATTGACCGAGCAGTTAGTACTGCTTTCTGCTGATATTTATAAAATCTTTCATTTATTTCAGTAAAATAGGTTACTCACATCCAGTAGCTGTTATTGCTCTTTCCAGTATTGATATTAGCGGTTTCCCTATAAGGAAACATTTTACATTCATTGACTGAGCAACCAGTACTGCTTTCGGCTGAAATTTATAAAATCTATCATTCATTTTAGGAAAATAGGTTACTCACATCCAGTAGCTGTTATTGCTCTTTCCAGTATTGATATTAGACGTTTCCCTATAAGGAAACATTTTGCATTCTTTGACCGAGCAGCCAGTACTGCTTTCGGTTGAAATTTATAAAATCTTTCATTTATTTCAGGAAAATAGGTTACTCACATCCAGTAGCTGTTATTGATCTTTCCAGTATTGATGGGGATTTTCTTTCCTAACCTTTTGTCTGGTGTAATATGTAGCGTCATCTTATTAATTATAAGAATATTTTCTCTTCGAATATATTCACTTACAATCAATATAATTTTGTTTGATTTCTGTATTTTGCTTACTGTAAATAGTAAATTTAATCATATAGTTTCCAATTAAAACTAAATGAAACCTTCAAGAAAGCTTTTTCGTTTTATTCTAAATTAATTTAAACCATAGATATTGTAATTTTTATGGAAGTACCTAGATGAATATGATGGCTTAAAAGAACTATTTTCTTGATGTTATATTCCGTGCTAAAAGGAATATATATTTGAAAAACAAGGTGGATAAAATAAATAAAGGTTTATTGTAAAAAAAAAAGTACAATAAGAATAAAGGTAACAGTTATGCACAAGGTCGTCGCAAGTCAATCCAGTAGTGAGTGCTACTAATGGAAGGTCGGTCGGTAGTTCTCGCGTAAGTCTGAGTTGTACTCAACAGATTCCAGCTAGATGATATTTACCAGCCTCCCTACGAGGTAGAAGGTGGCACAAGGCCGAATTTAATGTGGGACAATCCGAGCCCTTTGGCTAGACCAAACATTTCCAGTAAACCCCGGCATAAACGGGTTCGGGTCTGTCTACCTCACCAGACGAGAATCCGCCCTTCGACATAGCCCCGTCTGGGGATTCTTTCTGCTCAAAAGCAGAGAGTTTGACCAGGACAGCTGGAAAAGGTTCCATTTAGAGTATTTTCTAACCAACCCACGCGATCAGATGTGGCACAAGGCCGGGTTTAATGTTGGGCATCCGAGCACGTAGGCTCAGCCAAAAAGTCCCGTAGACCCGTAAACAGGATGTACCCTTCTTAACAAAATTACTGCTCTTACAAACAAATATACACAACAGATTCATAAAATCAAAAGAAAATGGTTGAATACAGCAACACAGATATAATGACAATATTCTCCATACAAATACTGATGTTATTTTCAGTTAAAAATATGAAAATAGCGTTTCTCTACATTCCAGTTGCTAGGAACATTCTGTTTTTGTTTTTATTAGTTACTTTGTTCAATTAATTTCATTTTCGTATTTTGCTTTGATAAAGTCCACATTGGACGAAACGCGTCAGCAATTACCAGTTTTCCTATTGTAATTTTATTCATATATATATATATATATATATATATATATATATATATATATATATATATATATATATATATATATATAAAATTCAAATAAGTTTTGTTAAATATAACTGACAATGAAGGTCTATTATCATGAGCTGTCCTAAGCTTCGTATAATTGCTTTAATTTCGGGAGAAAATGAAGAAAAAAATTTGTCTAATATTTGGATAGTTTTTATTATGCTGTTCCTCGATCTAAACTTTTGGGTCGTATGAGCCGTCATCATTTCTTCTCATGTGAACCAAAAGTTTAGATCGCGGAACAGCATGGTAAAAAAATATCAAATGTTGGCCTGATTTTGTCTTTATTTACTCCCGAAACTGAAGCAACTATACAAAATTTAGAAATGCTCATGATCAAACATAATAGACATTCGTTGTCTGCTATATTAATAATATATGTTTGAATATATATATATATATATATATATATATATATATATATATATATATATATATATATATATGAGTATGCCTGTATACATGTGAATAGCTATTTAGATGGGTAGATATATGAACAGACTGGAATATATCTTGAGGAATACGTAAGCAACAAAACCGTTCATAACAGTGCTTGTCGCGAAATGCGTTGGTTACACAACACGCACTTTTTAGGAAGGCGGCGATGCGATTTTGTTAAGAAAGCCTTCCATGTGCATTCCATTCAAATTTGTTGACATTGCAACACAATGCTTCAAGTAATTCCCAGCATGGTTCCTTAGACAATGACACAAAGCCACAAGTGTTGCTTAGATGAGGAATTTGTTTTCCTTCTTCAGCGGAGGGGGCGCAGATTTTATTCTTTCTCGTTTTTTTCCTCGTTTTATTATTAAGTGTCGATTGCAGTCTTTACCAGTGTCAAAGTCGTCAATAATCCTAGCAATTACTTCTGATGCAAAACTGTTGCCATTTTCATTTTGTTTTGTTGTTAGGCGAAGACATAAGCAGTGTCATGTTATCTCGGTAAATAATGTGTTAGCACTTCTCTGTGTACCAAAAACATAAATATAGTAATTAAGAGATGCCGTAAAATGCACTTTACAAGTCGACCTGCAGTAGAAGTCGAGTTAAAGATTTTTAACTCATATTTCTGGTTTAGGTCTATACATAACGTATAGGTCGACCCCAATGCATACGGAAGGCTTCCAGTAGTCCAAAAGTCGTATTAAACACAAGGATGTAATTTATTCTCTCTTTTTACCTCCAGAAACATGGAGGCTTATTATAATAAATGATTTGATATATTGCCTGATTTTAGCTTCAGAAATACGGGGCCCTATTTGGCTCAAGAATGCAATTTGTCACCTGTTTTTAGTTTCAAAAGCATGGAGTCGTATTACACGCAAGGATATAATTTATTCTCTCTTTTTACCTCCAGAATCATGGAGTTTTATTGTAATAAATGATTTAATTTACTCCCTGATTTTAGCTTCAGAAATAAGTGGCCCTATTTGGCTCAAGAATGCAATTCGTCCCCTGTTTTTAGCTCTATAAACACGGTGTCGTATTAAACGCAAGGATGTAATTTATTCTCTCTTTTTACCTCCAGAAACATGGAGACTTATAATAAATGATTTAATTTACTCCCTGATTTTATCTTCAGAACAGAAAGTCGTTTTATTCTCAAAGATGTAATTTCCTCTGTTTTCAGCTTAAAAAAACACTGGGTAATATTTGGCTCAAGTCATATTATATACAAGAAAATAGTATTTCTGGTTTTATACATAAATATATACGGTAATTACTGCAAAGCCTATATATTTATTTAGTTTCTTTTTCCTGTCTGTATACTGAGATTAAACATTTAAAAAAAATATTTCTTATATTTTCGAAATATTTTTTCATCTTACTTTTCTTTGAGCTCTTGTACAACGTTAATTAAAAGCTAATAGCGTATCAGAATGTGCGATCTCGCCTCCTACTTTGCTTTCCAGGATTCTTGAAAAAAATCCAGAGAAGGGTCTTCAATACATTCGATCCTGACCAGGCAACTCGTCTCCAGTCACTTTCTAACCGACATGACAAGGCTTTCTTCTGTCTGTTCTACAATGTTTTGCTTTGCAACTGCCCTGGTGACAAGACTATATGAATTTACACCTGCTACTATTTTGGCAATTACATCGAACCCTTTTCCTGCCACTTCTACTCAAACAGTTTTTTTTTCTCGCACTTCACAATTGTGAAAATACTTTCCGATTACTTGCTCTCCTAATAATTACAATCTTCAAAAATTTTTCATGCATCGTCAATCGTCATCTTCTGTCTACGTGCACCCAGTCCTTTTTTTGTCCTTTCACCAAATACCCCACCCCCTCAATTTTCCATCTTCACTTTCTCTTTCACTTTCACTTCCTGTAATCATCTGAAGTTTAGTGGCATTGTCAGCCTAGCTCAGGTTGAAAAAGATTGACCCTAATCCCGTCTCTCTCACACACACATACACACGTACAAGCGCGCATGCATATATATATATATATATATATATATATATATATATATATATATATATATATATATATATGTGTGTGTGTGTGTGTGTGTGTGTAGGCAGGTATATGTACAAGATTAACAAGACACAAATTTCATATCTTCATTTATCTGTAATTATATATATATATATATATATATATATATATATATATATATATATATATATATTTCAAAATTAGAACTTCAAACCTTATTTTGCTGGTTAGGCTTATTTGAGTAGATGCTGCGTTTCTTTTAAACCTTATTATTATTAATGAATTCACTCCAAGTAAGGTGATAATGTCACTAAGGCGCAAGGGAGTGAAAGGTGAAAGAGAATGAAAATACTTTAGAAGAGACCTAGAACCCAATACATACATACATACATACATACATACACACACACACACACACACACATATATATATATATATATATATATATATATATATATATATATATATATATATATATATATTAAAGACATTAGTGCAAGCGAATTCGCTTGAGGATGAAATGGAACTACTGTCTTTAATTTAATTACAAAATTAAATTAGGGCTTTTAGCTTCTATTTTTGAAACATGGTTAGAACTGTGTAGCGAAAAAAAACATATTTTAAATCAATTAACTTATGATATTAATGCTCTGTAAATTTACATTGAGCACTATTTTGTAAAAATAAAAATATCTATAAGAACACCGGATTATATATCTTACTGTTCTTTCTTTTTATTTATATACATATATATATATATATATATATATGATGGAAAGAATAAGGAGGAGTAGGGGGAGGAGGGCACAAGAAGTAGGAGGGTAAGGAAGAAGGAGGGTGAGGAGGAAAGAAGAAAGAGGAGGTGCGTCGTGGACTTGCGTTAAATGTTTATATATGGCATTTTTCTTTAGAAATATGTTCTGGAAGTTAGATCATTACTGTACTAAGAACTGAAAAAGACAGGATACTGTGGAGAGCTGTGATCGAGACCCTCCTGAAGGGACATGACCCGAAGAAAAAGAAGAAAAAAAAGATCAGAAGAAGAAAAAGAGAAGAAGGAGGTGGAGGATAAAAAGAATATGAAGGAGGAGGAGGAGGAAGAGGGAGAGAATAAGGACCAGGAGGAAGAGGAAGAGAATAAGGAGGAGGGGGAACAAGAAGGAGGAGGAGGAAGAGAAAGAGAATAAGGAGGAGGGGGAACAAGAAGGAGGAGGAGGAAGAGAGAGAGAATAAGGAGGAGGGGAACAAGAAGGAGGAGTGGAGGGGAAGAAGGAGGAGAAGGGAAGAAGTAGAAGAAGAAGATTATATATGGCACATTTTCTTTAGAAATATGTTCTGGCATGTGGTACTACATGCTGGTTTTATTGATTTTTTACGACTTACCACCCTCTGTTTTTTTTTTTTTTTTTTTATTATCGATAGAGATAGATTTCCAAAACGACAAGGGGATGGGTAAATAACACAAGATGTATTTAGGTTTTTGTTCAAACGGTATTTGTAACAAAGAGGATGTGAGTTTTGATTTATTTCTAAGGTGCGCGCGCGTGTGTGTGTTAGTAACAGAAAGTAAATATTACTTTCTGCTACTAACACACACATATACGCGCGCGGATGCGCGCACACACACACACACATATATATATATGTATATATATATAACAAGTGATTAGATATAATTCATAGCTTTTCCATTTTTGATTTAACTGGGGCGCATTGGATTACAGTAAAGGAAATTGATAGTATATTTGTTGAATTTTCATTATATTGTGTCATATTTATTGTGTATATCATATAGGCATATTTTTATGCCATTTCCCTTTAAGATGTTAGCGATCGGGGGATAGTTTTCCTTTATTATCTGTGAATTTTCATGACTATTTGGAAGAAGATAGTGATCAGTTTTCTCGTTGCATTCTCTACTGTTTGCAATTGTGACCCTGAGCTTCTCCCGTCAGGTCGTAGGCGATCAGGCTTTCACAAATAAGTTTTTCTATTCTTATTATTTGTGAATTAAAATGACTTCCTAGAAAAGGTGGTAGGTCGTTATACCGTTGGCATAACTACGGTTTTGAAATCAGAGTTTATAGAAATCAAAGTTTTTAGAAATCAGACCTTTTAGAGATCAGACTTTTTCAGAAATCATATATTTTTTAGAAATCAGAGTTTTTAGAAATCTGAGTTTTTAGAGATCAGACTTTGCTGAAATCATAGTTTTTATAAATCACAGTTTTTAGAAATTAGAATTTTTAGAAATCAGAGTTTTTGGAAATCAGTCTTTTTAGAAATCAGAATTTTTAGAAATCAGAATTTTTAGAAATCAGACCTTTTAGAAATCAGAGCTTTAGAAATCAGAGTTTTTAGAAATCAGAATTTTTAGAAATCAGAACTTTTAGGAATCAGAGTTTTAAAAATTATGGCCTATAAATATAGAAAAAAAATAAATTGCACACAAAAACTTTCGTTGAAATTTAATGAAACTGAAATATGTTGTAATTCGATAAATAAAGTTTTTCCTTAATGAATATATAAAAACTTATTATGATTTACATTATTCGGACTGTTGTTCTCATCTTCATTGTCATATTCACAACGTGTTGGCAGTTTTACGCTCCGGCCTTCTTCAGATGACTTTATTTCATCTACCGGGTTAGATTGTTCTAGTTCCAAGTTCCATGCCTCTTCCGAATGTCTCAGTAATTCCCTTTAATTCAACTCACCATGTTCTCAAGGATACATGAGCCAGTGGATAAAGACGTTAAATAGATCCAGAGAGTTGTGAGTTCAATAGAAAACAAGCGGCGCGTATTATGAAGCATTTTCCCCACACTTTCAGCACAATTTTAGGGGTGGATATTATGAAGGAAGGATTATTATACACGTAGAATTACGGTACTCCTGCGTATGATGATAAACTACATTTGGAGGCAAGGCCTCTGATCTGGATGTTTTCAGGAGTGTGGAACCAACTCTTAATTGTTATTGTCCCTGGGTTCACACTGACCTACGGTGGTAGTACCTGTTAGGGTCCCAGCTATGGGCAAATAGTTAACTTCTAAACTCCTGTCAAAACAATATGAAAGTATAAAAATACATTTTTATAATAGTAATACGAAAAAGTAAAATAGCCAACACTTTTATCTGTAGTTGGAGGCATACAAATAGCTATTTTTCTAGTGATGTTATAACATGCATATGTTATAATTTTGAATAAATATATATATATATATATATATATATATATATATATATATATATATATATATATATATATATGTGTGTGTGTGTGTATGTATGTATGTATGTATGTATGTAACAAGAGAACGAATAGATTACAATTCCAACGTTCGTAACATCTAATTTAAAAGAGAGCCCTGTACAGAAAAGAACAAAATATTTTAGAATATTAAAAGAAAAACATGTTTTTTTAGCGTTTTTTTCTAGAAAAAAGATTAGGTATTTTTCTTTTGAAATTAAATTATTCGTTCACTCGGGAGTAATTTCCTGAGGAGACACGATTGCAGTTGTGTAGCGTTTTTTAGTATGTTTTTTTTAATATTTTAAAATAATTAAATTTTATATTTTAAGACATTTTATGTTTATACATTCTTTTTATAGATACAAATATGTAAGTAAATGCCCTGTTTATAATAAACAACATATAGCGGCCTGAATGTCCGAGAAATTTTGATAGAAAATATTCGCCTTCCGACAGGAATCGAACCTGTATCCTATACGGAACCGTCATATAGCCTGACGTGCCTTTTAACCGATTCGGCCACAGAGGATTGTTCGGTAAGCAATGCCGAATTTACTGCTTTTAAAATTCAATCATCCATGCTAACCGTTTGTGTTTATTCGACAACCTCAGAGCCCACCTGTTTTTGTATAATCTATCTATATATATATTATATAATTTATGTTTTTTATTTTTATATATAATCTACAGAGTGTACCTGAAATATGCTGAGCAGACCTTCGTTACAGTTTCTAGGAGAGACTATATGATCTGGCATAATCATTAGTTGAACAAGGCCAATATGCTCAAACCCTCAGTCACAATGACTTGTGACTTCATGCTAGGACAACCATCAACGGATCCCAAATAGTTCCATCTACCCAATTTCACTCACAAGTCTTGGGTATGGGTTTCAGGCACTTTCCAAAGGTGACACCCACTAGCATCGCCTACTGACAAATCGGCCGTGAGGAGATTCGAACCCGGCTGAACGTAGTAACTACTCGGCACCGTGCTCGTATCAACTGATATGCAATAATCAAAAGAAGACATTGTCTGGTGTGATCAACAGTCTACACAAGGCTCAGTCTTGATAACTTGTCACTTCATGCTAGGACAACCATTGACAGCTCCCAAATATTTCTATATACCCAATTTCACTCACAAGGCTTGGATCAACCCGTGGGGTATGGCTTTCAGACATTTTCCAAAGGTGACGCATACTAACATCGCCTCTCCAGGCCGATAACATCATTTTTCTGATAAATTGACTCTGATGAGATTTGAAACAGAGTCTCATGGCCAGAAAGCGTCTGTTCTAACTACTTGGCCATGTTCACATAGAAGAATAGGAACTCCAATGTTAAAGGAGATGGTGGAAACTATTTGTGAATATACTTCTCATGTAAAATATTAGAAACATTTCAGAGTGTTTGGGTGTCAATCTGAGGACAATGCAGAGGATTTGGAAAGAGTTGGATGAGTCTAAGTGTGATTACAGTTTTTGAGAGAAAACACTTTATCTATTGTGATCAACAGTCACAATGCCTCGTGACTTCGTGCTAGAACAACCATCGACAGCTCCCAAATATTTCGACAGCTCCCAAATATTTCGACAGCTCCCAAATATTTCAAGCCTTGGATCAACCCGTAGGGTATGTTTTTCAGGCACTTTCCAAAGGTGACGCACACTAGGATCACCTCCCCAGATCGATAGCATCAACACGACACCTTTCTGACAAATCAACCATGAAGAGATTCGAAACCGGCTCTTATGGGCGAAACGTACTAGCTACTCGGCACCGTGCCCGTATCAACTGATATGCAATAATCAAAACGAAAGTGATGCCGCTAAATATCTGAATAATTCCCGGTATAACGCCAGCGCTTCCTCTATAAAAAAAATTCGACTATAAAAAATAGGTGGAACACACGTCAGCCACGTGTCATTGATAAAAAAAATGATAGTAGCACATTTAATTTTTTTCTATTATCAAAACGAATCCTGTCTTCTTTGCTAGAAAGATAGAACACAGAGAGGGATGTTGGCGAATTGCAATATGTTAAATGTCACTAATGCTAAGCACACCAGTTAAGTGTTTACAAACCTTCATTCTCGAAAAACCTGACGAATGCCGGGTTGTGTTTGTTAGACGCTCTCGTCAGTGTCTGCTAAATTTCTATCGTATTTGACGACGCAGTTGTGAAGGGATCGTTGGCGAAACTGTCGTCAGGGATGACATTATGACAAATAACTTTTAAATCAGAACGGATTATGAAGTAAGATGATAGGTTGGGGTATCTATCAGAAGATTGTAAATGGGGAGGATTGAGGAAAGGTGAAAAAATGAACATGGTTCAAGAAGATAGTGATTGACGATTGTAGTAGGGAGTTCTACAAGTGGGAAGTGCGAAAAGAAAAAGAAAATCTGTTAGAGTAGAAGTGACAGTTGCGTCTAGCTAGTTCACCAGTCTAACTTTGAGACCTAATTGCCACTCCAGTAGCAAGATTAACTTTTAGTCTGGACATCCGGAGAAAAAAGCTCATCGGAGCAGTTGGCATGAAAATATTTGTAGAAAAGAAAGTAGGAATCCTCGTTATGTCAGTGAGAAAGTGAGTGAAGATGAGATGCTTGGTCATTGTTGATTACATTACAGGCCTTTTTTTGGATTTCGTCAAGAAACTCGAGTTATAGAGCAGTGCCACCAGACCAGATATAACAACATTATTCAATACAAGATGGCATCTGACGAGAAAAAAATTATTTCTGACACGTCACAATGACGCAGCATTCCTTGCACTAGACGTTGCAATTGATTCCATGCACTTGCTCCAGTTCATGTCAATGAAAAAGGTGAGGTCAAGATGACGTAGAGTTTTGTTCTCCTGGAGTTCAGCATCAGCCCTCCTGATTGGAGGCAGAAAAGAGCCTAAAAGTGACTTAAACTTTATATACACTCTTGTACAAATTAATTGAAACAAAACGAATAATTCCGTTATTTACTGTTTTCGTATTTTTCCAATGAAACATGACCCAGTGCCATGTTAGTACTTCGTATGTCCATTCTACGAAGTCTTTCCTTGAAGATTGACGCCAGATTCTCGATTGGATTTAAATCAGGAGAGTTTTTAGGTCAGTCTATCTATCTCAGCCTTCTCATATCTATTTATCTATCTATCTATCTATCTATCTATCTATCTATCTATCTATCTATCTACACCCTTGTGCAAATTAATTGAAACAAAACGAATAACTGCGTTATTATTTACTTTTTTAAGTATTTTTCCAATAAAAAATGACCCCCGTACATGTCAGTACGTATGCCCATTCCATGAACTCGTCCCTTGCAGATTGACCTCAGGTTCTCAATCGTATTTGAATCAGGAGAGTTTCGGTGCCAGTCTATAGTACTTTGATTTGTTCACTGGTAAGGCTTGCCAGTGTGTTCGTGAAGCGTTATAATTTTTGTACGCTTCCTTGGAGTAACGTCCATCGCAAACAATGGCCGTAGGACAAATAATCGACAGTCGAAGCAATAGTGTCAGGGCATGATAAAAATCTGATGCAATCATGGGTGACGCAAGGCCAAGGCCAATCAAATTTTAGCATACACCTCGAAAGTAGCTTGGTATTAATGCACACCACTGCAAATGACCTAAAAAATTGGAAACTGACCGTATGATGTGAGAAAGAAAACTAAAGCGGTTGTTTCAATTAACTTGCACAAGGGGGTACATCACTGTTCGAATACCGGCTAAAGCTGGTGTCTTGAAGTGTTCTATATTTGAAGGATTGACGTAATACTATATTTGTCTTGATGTGTCCACCCATTCAACGTTCTTTTGTAGTAACTCTGACAAAATACTAAGAATATTCCTTATTTTTCTTGCATTGACGGACTTGCTGGTGCTGGAATGTCAGGGATCTGGCACCCTCAAGTATTTTCAGAAACACGGCATTCAAGTGACGAACAGTTACTACACTTTGAAAACAATCCGAAGCATGTTTTGCCCATGATACATCTTGTATTCTTCGACAGAACCATATTTCTGCCGAATGTCCAGGATTCACCGCCATTCAGGTCGGAATAATTAGGGTAAATATAACGAAGTGGTCATCTTTTATGTGACATGTCACTTCAAGACGTAGGCGGTCATGGCCCTCCACATCACCCTGTCCTTTGTAGCTCGTAATAAGTTTTGTCTTTTTGTTATTTCGCCCAAACTCTGTTCCGCCATCCATTTGTTCAAGCCTCTTAAGTATGTCATGCGTTTCTATCCCCTATTCCTCTTTTCTTTCTATCCGCCCTGTGAGTACCATATTTTCTAAGTCCTCTTTCCTCATTACGTGTCCTAGAAATATCAACAGCTTTGTAATTGATAAAACGCACAGAAAAAAAAAAAAAAACAAAAAAAAAACGCAGCCATTAAATCATGAATTAAGATAGGCAAACGGACAGAAAGATACTGTTTTCATCAGCTTTGCCTTGCGGCAATGGCATGTCTGTCCAGGAATTTTCTGTTTGCTTGTCGTTTGCCGCCATAAATGTCAAGACTCGTATATAAACTTACTCTACACTCGCTGAAGCTAAAGAAAAACCGGCAGATTGATATCACTATGTGAATGCGTATGTATCTCTATAATGATATGTTTGTTAAAAAAAAAAAAGGTTTTCTTTTTTCTTTTAAACAAAGAAAGAAAGAAAGAAAGACAAGGAAAGAGAGAAAGAATCAAAAGACAGTTAATCTCCGGTGTACACGCCAGGATCGAATTATGGCACAGCCTTATGATATAAGGCGTTATATCTTTCTCTGATGACTATTTGCTTATCACATAACAGAGTGAAATTCGTAACAGACAGGAAAAATCACTTTGAAATAAATAGGCTTTTACTGGTTCATAAGACTACCGACCCCTCACATACATAAACACAGACACACACATACATATATATATATATATATATATATATATATATATATATATATATATATGATGTATATTTAGGCATCGTGCATACCTTTAAGCAAATTGTATTAAATCCAAGCGACATCGTTTTCTGTATTTCAAATTTTCGAATAGGATAAGTTGTGGAAAATAAAATTCTCGATTTGGTTGACATTACATTTGAATAGCTGGAGATTATAGCTATCAGAGAAACTGGAATAGAGAAGGGAGTTTCACAGGCGAGAGGTACGAGACATGAAGCTATTGGAGTAGAAGAGACGGCTACATTTAGGAGTTTCGACAGTGAAAGGGTGAGAGCGGAATGCCAGCCTCGTCGGGCGCTTGAACTCATGAAGTCTGGGAACCAGCGAATGCAGCTCCTCGGAGCAATTGCCACGAAAGTATTTGTAAAACAGACAGAGAGAGGCGACGGCGGGTCTGTGAGAAAGTGACTGTAGACGAGATGCCAGAACAGGGCCAATTATATTGCATATCTGCCTCTGGAACCTATCAAGAACCCCGAGGCAAACAGAGGGGGCTCCAGACCAAATATGGGAGCAATACTCCATGCAAGGGCGAATTGTTGACTTGTATATCTGGAGGATCGATTCCGGGGAGAAAATTTTCCTGGCGCGGCACAGGGAGCCAACTTTCCTTGCGGTGGACGAAGCAAATTGATCCAATTGACTCAAAGTATTTGTTAATATGGTAGACAGAATTTGGTTGGCCAAATCGTATTTTTTGGCTACAATTCAAATTCAAATATAGCCGTATCGTATCTATCTACTTAAAAAAAAACCCCAAAAAACAAGAGGTCAGTTGAAACCACTACCTTGGTTTCAACCTCACGGAATACTCTGGCGATTTTTACCAAATGACCTTTTAACGTTTTTCTTTTTTTTCAAAAATACTAATGGACGTTATTATTACGACGTGGGTGGAGAAGAAGAAGAAGAAGAAGAAGAAGAAGAAGGAGGAGGAGGAAGAAGAAGAAGAAGAAGAAGAAGAAGAATAAGAGGAAGAAGAAGAGGAAGAAGAAGAAGAAGAAGGAGGAGGAGGAGAAGAAGAAGAAGAAGAAGAAGAAGAAGAAGAAGAAGGAGGAGGAGGAGAAGAAGAAGAAGAAATATTATTATTATTATTATTATTATTATTATTATTGTGGGTACACGTGTTTGAGTTGGTATACTTGTTTAAGTTATTTTCATTTTGACTTTTGAATAAACACACTAAAATACCGTTTATACTACCCCTACTACTACAACTACTACTACTACTAATAATAATTATAATAATAATAATAATACTACTACTACTATATATATATATATATATATATATATATATATATATATATATATATAATTACATGAATCATTCATACAAAAACAAATATAGAGGTTAATGATTTAAATGGCGAGAATACATCTTCGCAAACAATTTCAATAAGGTACACTAACCCCCGAACCTGTATATGAATGATATGATCCCTGTTTATAAATTATAAATTATAATATATATAATTATGAATTGAACTGCACCTTAATCGAAATATATATATATATATATATATATATATATATATATATATATACCATTTGGATAACAGTACAAACATGTACCAATGTTTCTTTTTAATAGGTAAGGTGGAGTAAAACGATCTTTCAAGAAACCATACATACACACACACACACACACACATATATATATATATATATTTTAAGACATTTTTATGTTTATACATTCTTTTTATAGATACAAATATTCAAGTAAATGCTCTGTTTATAATAAACAGTATTAAACAACATTTACCGGCCTGAATGTCCTAGAAATTTTCATAGAAGATATTCGTCCTCCATCTTACCTATAATTTATTTCATGAATATATTCATATATTCATCTCTATAGATTGGTCTGACGAGATGAATATGTAAATATGTGGATGAAATAAATTAAAACCGACATGAATTTTTAAGTATTTTCTTGACTTATTATTACATTGCCCTGTTACTTACAGTAAGCTCCTTGGAATTATCCCTACCAATTAACAATCTGTATTATATATATATATATATATATATATATATATATATATATATATATATATATATATATATATATATTATTATTATTATTTTCTTTGATTTCTGGCGTTTACATTTTTCTTTCCTGGTCCCGCCTAGGACCTAAGGTTAGAAACGGCGTCATGACACTTTCCACTGACAAAAAAAAAAAAAAAAATGATTACATAGATAAAGCCCTTCGTAAGGTGTGGGCTGTACTTGTCAGAACAATTTTCTGTATCTCCTTGAGGCATGGACTTCCAGGAATCCCTTCAATTAGTCTACTGGAATCTTTTTCCAACCAGTCCTAGGGCTCCAACTACAACAGGGATTGTTGATATTCCCATATGCCACATTTTCGCGATTTCTATTTCAAGGTCCTTGTCCTTTGACAACTTTTTGAATATCTTCAAAGATACATTGCAGTCGGCAGGGACTGCCATATCAATTATTATTATTATTATTATTATTATTATTATTATTAAATGCACATATTTTACCCACATTTTGTATTTAGAATAAACGTAACTTGAAGTGAATAATTTGTGTCGGTGCATGTTTGTGTATTTTATGTTACATAAAAACTTTACAATGTTTTTTTTTTTTTTTTTACTTACTTTTATTTCAAATGCAAAATTTAAAAAATATACCCGGATAAAATATGAAATACCTCATCAATGATATATTCATCAAAATTTAAATTATAAAACGGTTAGTCTTAACTCAACCCCTGAAGATTGCGTTGGGTATGAAATTCAGAGTGGTGCTAATGGTGAGAAAAAAATATTTGTATTTATTATTATATATAGTTTGTAGCTCTGTTATTTTGCATCGAGCACTGTTTTTTTTTAAACCAGCAGTCAGTGTGATATTATATACGTATATATATATTTTCCTTTTTTTTTCTTTTTTCCTTTTCCCATATCATTTCCGTTGAGTTGACCGATTAAATAGGTCAATGCCTGATCTTTACCCCCTCCTTCTTCAATATTAAGTATTATAATAAAAAGAAATATAAAAATAAATTTTAAATCTCTCCCTTTCCTCTCTAAACTCGACCATTTCTCTCACACTGTTACTCACCACCTTCCATGTCCACTTATATAAGCTTAATACTGCCTGTCAAAAATGTACATTTTAAATTCATTTTTCGTTTCACCTTTTGAAAGTGAAGTCTGATCCAGAGAAAAATTAAATTCTCTGGTGAAATAAATTATTACAAATGGAGCCCTAAAGTGGTCTGTTTTTCTTTTTAAATCTTATATATATATATATATATATATATATATATATATATATATATATATATATATATATATATATATATGAAAAGTCTATATAAATATAAATAAATATATATATGTATAATTATTTATATATTATATGCGCGGTACTTATATCAGAGATAGAGCTAACATATTTGGTTGGATAGATGTGAGTTTGTGACATTTCCGCCACACTTCCAATGTTTAAATTTCAACATTTCAACATACAAATGCGTATGTATAGACACAACACCACCCGTATACATACATATGTCATATCCGAAACTGCCCACATATGTTTATATATGTATGAGTCCCGACGGACGACCAAGTATGTATATGTGTCTGCATACATCGATGTTTGCGTTAGTACGATAACAAAAGCGACGAAGTTTCCCCCACCACTTCCACAATAACACCAATACACGCAATCTACATAAACCCAAAATTAAAAAAAAAATTAATCAGTTTGTCTGACGATCGCTAAAGCGTGAATCCCAGGGACACAAACTCACATCTATCCAACCAAATATATATATATATATATATATATATATGTTAAGTGATTGTAATAAAATATTTTAAATCGCTACACAAGCTTTATTTGTGTAAGGATTTAAAAAGTTTTTATTATAATCTCTTCTAATAAAAATATAATTATAATATTTTGCTCTACTTTGTATTGAGCACTTTTTCAAAAAGTTCTTGTCTATATATATATATATATATATATATATATATATATATATATATATATATATATATATTTTTTAAAGACAAATGAGAAGTTATTGTGGCTATTTCTTTTTATTTAATTTTATGTGTTCATACAAGAGTTTTCTTTTCTGAACATTAAGTGTGTAAAAACTGTCTAAATGTTCTGCATATCCGACCGCATTTGATTAATCTTTTACTCATTATGCAAGCATAATCACATCATCATGTAAAAGAAAATAAGATTAAACATAATGACAGTACTAATATTAAAAACGGAAAAAACAACTCTCTCTCAATAACATTTACTATGAACACGACCTAAACATGCTGACCGTGTTTGGGAAATAAAACATTCCTATAACTCCATATACATAGAGAAAAAACCGACAGATTCAGTTACAAATAAAAACGGTTCGGATATGCCGAAACCTGGACAATTATTATAGACTTTGTGTCCGGAAAAGAATACAAGAAAAATGAAAATAAAAAGCTTCATCGAACTATCTTATCAGTCGTCTTTAATGAAACAAAGAATAAAAGATGGATGACTAAATATATATATATATATATATATATATATATATATATATATATATATATATATATATATATTGATAATATTAGTGGTCAATATATATATATATATATATATATATATATATATATATATATATAAATTCCCAAGAGGATAGAATGTCCAGGACAGAGTGAGAATATAATATATATTTATACTATTATATATATATATATATATATATATATATATATATATATATATATATATATATATTTTATTAACCCTTACGCCCCTTTTTTAAATAATTGCTCCAGCTGTTGCCATAATAATTTTAATTTTAATAATGGATATGTATAAAAACGCGTAAATTTCAAGAATTAGTTATTCCAAAAATTTCGCTAGAAGATGGAACAGAACTTGGTACTTAATTCAATTTAATTCAAATAATTATATTGAAGTTTTCGGCTCTTGTTTAGAAACATGACAACTCTTATGTAGCGATGGTATCATATTTTTAAATAAATAATTATATATATATATATATAAAATATATATATATGTGTGTGTGTGTGTGTGTCTGTGCAAATATATTGATATAATAGGAAAGAACCGTTAGATTGATGATCCGAAATTCTTTAGTATTTTTGTTTTTATTTTTAAAAAACAGTGCTCGATACACAAGTAGAGCCTAGATTATAATTATTTTTTTTAAAATATGATTCCATCGTGACACAGAAATTACTGTTTCGAAATATGTTTCCACACACACACACACATACATAGATACACATACGCAAACACGCATATATATATATATATATATATATATATGAAAGTGAACATTGAAGTCAACACTTAGAAGCGACAGTCTGTTTCATGCTAGACTCAATTCATTGCTAGCATGAAACAGACAGTCGCCTTTATGTGTTGACTTCAATGTGATATTGAGCACTTTTATCCCATAAATATAGCACACATTAAGACTATATTTCTTCATATATATATATATATATATATATATATATATATATATATATATATATATAGGAAAGAACTCGTTTGGTAAATAATCCAAAGTTCCTTAGTATTTTAGTTATTATTTTTTAAAAATAGTGCTCGATACAAAAGTAGAAAGATAAATATAATTATTTATTTAAAATATGATTCCATATTGAAGTAGTATGGAATCATATTTTTAAATAAATAATTATATATATATATATATATATATATATATATATATATATATATATATATATATATATCCGAAGACCAAACGTTGTTGCTCGCCTGTAATTACACTACGGCTCTTCTCATGCCAGATGTTTTGACATACCAAATTCCTTGGTTCCATTTGTCAAAATTTTCTGTGTCAGGACCCCTAATGCAACGTACACTGATTTGACTCATCCCTTTTCCCTTCATAATCCCTTAGTGAGGAACAAGTTCGACTCTTCCTTAGAAGTCTTGCAATTTAACCATTTAATCTTCTATTCAAAGGGCTTCTTCTCCTGCACTTTCCGTCTGTGGATCTCTTTTTCTCTTATTTGCTTCCCCGGTGACTATAATCTTCAAATATTCAAGTGTAATGCCAATCGACATCTGACACCCTGAGCTTGTTCCCCTTCGTTCTCTGTATCCTTTCCTCAAACATGCCTCTTTATTCTTGTTCTCAATCTTATGTAACCCCTTGCTTGCTAGTGGCCCTGCCTTGCTTGGGGTTAATTGCTTTAAAAAAATATATGGAATAGACTCCGGAGTGAATTCTTTCCTGATCATTACAATTTTAATCTCTTGAAGTCAAGATCAACCGTTATCTTTCCCACATAATCACATTAATATACAACTCTTGCATCTACCTTAAATGCTCTTTTAACGTCATCGTTAATAATACACTACCTTGAGTTACTCTTGGGACTTGTATTTGGTGAACAATGTCTATATTTGTTTTTTTTTTATGTTCGTGTGCGTGTAAGTGTGTGTGTGCATGGGGATAGAGATATCTCAAGTACGATTAACAGCATAACGACAATAAACACTGTGTATGAAATATCGAATCGCTAGTGTAACGATGATTTGCAAGTGGGGTTCGTCCGATGTTTTTTAATTGGCTCCATGACTCTCAGAACGCTAAATGCATTCTTCTGGCATTTGCAGCCTGTTTTGTTTTGACCGAGTTTCCTTTTTCCTTGTGGAATTGGCTTGGCTTTGATGTCGCTGAATCTCGACAAACAAGGAACTAATTCACAATAGCAACAAAGAGAACATTATTTTCTTTTGCTGAGGTTCCGCTTTTTATTAATTCTCTGTGTCCTTTGTACGTAAAAGAAACCTATTAATATGCTCTCAAGTGGTGAACGAAACACATTTTGTTGGCATATAAATAAACTGGAAAAAAAAAGTTCTGGTATGACAATGATTTGATGTCTGAGATAGTTACATTTTGTTTTCCTGCCGTCTGTTATCCAAAGTTCAACACCCACAGCATTATAAATCTACTTATAAAATCTGCAATTCTTGAAATGTTGACATATAAATGCGAATAAGATTTAACATTTATACAGAGTAATTTAACAATTTTCTACTGAACGGCATACGTATAGAGATACATACTTATATATACGACGGTGGGCTGAAAAGTTCTTAGGCTGACCAAGTAGACATGCTGGTTAGTAGACTAAAATCATGTAAGTTTACCTAAATTCAACGGATGGCCGAACATTTGTTGTATTCTGATATACTTCCAAGTCTTCTAGTCTACAAACTGCTGTGTCTACTTATATAACTTTTTTCTCCAAACTTTTCAGCCGATCCTCCCCATATATATGGACTTTCCAGCCAACCCTGCTATTGCTATATATATATATATATATATATATATATATATATATATATAAAATAGCAGGACAGACTGGGTTCTATAGCCTTGGATGGCAACTGGTCTAGGAGAAGGACAACTCTGAATTCAAAACCTGCGGAGGGTCGTTTGGGAACCTTGTGGCATGCATTTGGTGCACCAGGTTTCTGTATTCGTCCCTCCAAAAAGTGTGGCTGGTCCTGCACGAGGCCTTCACCACTATAATCAAATCTCATGTACCGGTGTAAGGATGTCGGTTTCCTGGGGACTTATCGGCCTGACCCTCATACGTCGAACGCGACGGGAGAGTCGATTATACACACACACACACACACACACACACACACACACACACACACACACACATATATATATATATATATATATATATATATATATATAGTTAAATTCCCAGACCAATTCTGTGACAAGACAGATGAGTATAAAATGACAACTGGAAATAAAATCTTAGATTTTGCCGACGCGTTTCGTCTTCCGACTTTTTCAAAGCAAAAAATGAAACCGAAAAGTTTTTATTGTTATAGATAGACGCTTCTGTCTAAGCCTTTTCTGGTTAATGTAAATTATCTTTATACGTAAGGAATTATTTTTTCCATGTTGACAATATAGTTGAATTCCTTATATATATATATATATATATATATTTATATATATATATATATATATATATATGAAGAAAATTTGGAAAAACAAAAATCCTTAAATGCAATTATGTTGTTCAAAATGAATGAAATGTCGACGTCTGACGTTTCGGTTTAATAAACCTTTCTCAAGACAATATTCATTAAAATACAATTCAGTTCAATTTGACAAAGACGATGGACATAAAAAACATTGTCTTGAAAAAGGTTTTATATCCATTTACATTTGCTTACATATATATATATATATATATATATATATATATATATATATATATAACTAGTTTTAAGACAGGGATCATAATTTAATATTTACAGATTAAAATGGAAATAAATATAACCTAAGAAACGTTTCGATCAACACTTCGTCAGAAGTCAATAGTCGGTATTAAAATACTACTGAAGAGGAACTTTTTAAATAAGATCTTAAATCTGAAGAGAATACTAGAGCAAAGACATATATATATATATATATATATATATATATATATATATATATATATATACACACACACACACACACACACACACACACACACACACATATATATATATATATATATATATATATATATGAAAGAAATATAATTTGCGGCCTGACGATTGCGTCTAGCATGAAACGGCCTGTCGCCTCTGAGTGTTGATTTCAATGTTCACTTCTATATATATATATATATATATATATATATATATATATATATATATATGTGTGTGTGTGTTTGTGTGCGTGCGTGTAATAACTTAAATTACCGTGTTGAAACGTACCTTAAGTTATGACTTTATTCGCTGTGATATTATTGTGTCTTATTTTAGATTATGATCCCTGTCTTAAGAACTGTCTTATCTTGGTGTGGCTCCAGCTAATTGTTTATATATGTATTTGTCTTAACTTCTGGTATGAAAATGGCTACAGAATCGAAGGAGCCGATCAACGGCTATTCTGAAGGAAACGATACTTGCTTGATTTTAATATATATATATATATATATATATATATATATATATAGATAGATAGATAGATAGATAGATATGCAAACAGACAGGAAAACAGGTAGATACATAGGTAAATAATAACAGAGATAAGAAATTAGAAAGAAACTGTGGTGTATACAGTGGGGGGCAAGCAGATATTCGTACACAAAAATTTAATTTATTGTATTTACAACTAATGAATAAATATACTTTTCATATAAGTAACTGTACACAAATTCATAATAACCAAATATGTATAGAAAACAGAAAAGAAATTTAATAGAAATTAATATCATTTATCTATTTTAATGGGTTAGAAAAGTATTCATATAATACAAACACATATATAATCTTCATTAAATATTAGGTTGTCACAAAAGTTCGTAAAAACTTGCAAAAAATTGAAATTTTACTCGCCAAGTAATAATAAAAACAACAAAAATTATTCCTCAAAATAAAGACCATCATTTTCCAAGACTTTCTGCCATCGATCTGCAAGCTTTCGGATCTGGTGAAAGTACCATTCTGCCGGCTTCGAATCAAAGAATTCTTGACACGCTTCCTCGACTTCATCAAACGAGTCGAATCAGCGGCCCTTCAGAAAGTGTTGCATTGAGCGGAAAAGGCCGTAATCTGATGGAGCACAGTCAGGACTGTAGGCTGGATGTGGCAGAACCTCAACGCCGTCCAGCACTTCGAACTTGTCTTTGGTCTTCCTGGTGGTGTGTGGCTTGGCATTGTCCTGCTGCATCAAAGCGCGCTTTCGGTTGATCAGAGCCGGGTACTTTTGCTTCAACTAATAGTAGACCCGCTCCAGTTGCTGACAGTAAAGTCCGGCACTGATGGCACGACCATTCGGAACCAACTCAAAATGCACGATTCCTTCAAAGTTCCACCAAACGTACAACAAGACTTTCTTGCCGAATCGATCTTGTTTTGGAACCGACGGTGTCTCTTGCCCTTTCTGAACCCATCGCTTGTCTCGATTGTGCTGGATTGTGTTGAATAAAAATTCAATTTTTCGCAAGTGTTTACGAACTTTTGGCTCAACCTAATACTTTGTAGAATAGCCGTTAATCACTTCTACGGCAAGTAGATCTCAATGATTTGCTTATTTTAGTTGCTATTTTGTTCCATTCTTCTCTGCACCTGGTTTTCAGATTTGGGATGTTTGAGCTCTCGAATGGATTTGAATTTTCAAATAACTCCACAGATTCTCGATTGGGTTTAAATCTGGGGACTGACTTGGAAATTTCAGGATATTTACATTATTTTCATGAAGCCATTTGCAAAAAGATGCAAGCCAGATGAAGAGACTTGAAGGAACGAAAATCTCGTTCTATAGAAGAATGCTTTGCAATCCATTGACTGAACGGGTGAATAAAAATTAATTCTTACAGAAAAAGAAAACAAAAAAGACACTTATACATAATATCAGGAAGAGGCAGTTGAACTTTCTATGGCAAATAAGGAGGAAAGAGAATTTGGAAAATTTGATCCTCCTAAAATAGATGGAAGGCACGAATGACAGAAGAAAATAACGCAAAAATGTATCTAGCAAGTTTGGGTAAATGAATTGTTGAACAAATTTAGAAGAAATAACAAAAGGACAAAATTTATTAATATCAACAAAGAACAGGAAATTCTGGAAAGCCATGATCACCAACGATCTGAAGGAACACGGCACATTGAAGAAGATAGTATCTCACCTTTTCGATAATTTGAATGAGACTTGGAAATCTGGAACATGAACTACAGATACCATTTTTCTTAAACGTCTTTTGTTATCCTACAAAAGTCATCTTTGACGTGACCGCAAAAAACTTCTATTTATAGCTGGCAAGAGTCCATGCATGCCTGGGTAAATTACCATAACACCCCTTCACGCCAGTGGGTCTAATCCAGGAAAGCAAGGAGGTTGATTCGACCTTATGCACGAGGTAGGGTGCGTTTCAGTTGTGGGCTTGGAAATAATTCATCACCCACATGGCCACATATATATGTTTGACATGAAGCAGGAAAATGAGAATTGAGCTGTTTCACACCAAATATGAATAATTTATTTTTTTGTCTGGTCTCGCTCTTGTTAAGAGCATGGTAGGAGGAGTCAGATACTGGATCGTTACATTTTTTTCTGTCATATATTTTTGCTTTTTTTGCAGTAAGGTTCTCCCTGGACATGACCAGGAGACTGCTCAAATTAGAGGATTACGTTAAGAAGCAGCTTGTACGGATAAGAGGAGACAATATCGCTTAACCCTACACTTGAACAGGTTAAGATTATAGTGATCGGGGAAGCATCCTCTTGGAAGTCGATTCCACAGAGCAGTGGTTCACGGGCGGGAAGAAGCTGTTCAAGTGGGACTTTGTTGGGGTTTCTTCCCTCTAATGAGGCTATTGTGGACTCTTCCACTTACTATAATCTAGTAGGAAAGTAAGCCTCGGTAAAACAGTAAATACGACAGAAGTGTGTTACACGACTTGGGAGTGTGTGTCGGTTGACCGGCGTTCAGTCTATCACTTCCCCCTACCCCGCGGCTTACTTTCCTACTAATTTTATAGCAAGTGGAAGAGTCCACAATAGCCTCATTAGAGGGAAGACACTACATCAGACTTACTTCTCACTGAAAAATACGGAGGAAATGGAAGTGGTTTTCCTACAGTGGCATGTCGGTTCCTTGCCGTTAACTAACGAAACCAAGGAATTAAGTACGTTTGAGCACTTTCGGTAGAAATATCTGTAGAGTAACGAGAAGTTTGCTACATCCAGCCTGTGAGAAAGATAATGGAGGGTGAAAAATAATTCCTCACCCACAAAGAAGAAATTTTGTCGAGGCTGGAGAGTGAGGTTAAAATATATCCCGCTCAAATATGACAACAGTACTCCATTCTTGGCCTGATCTGCATCTTTAGCGAGGTGGGTGTGAGCTTCAGGCTCAATATTCTCTTAAGTCACGGTGCCTACGCGAGGTGGGGGGCATCGGTTCATTGTGACTTGCGGTGATCGGATGTAACCAGTTTTAGTTTTTGAGACATTGAATGAAACCAGCATGTATCACTTGCAGGCATTATTATTTAAACTATCTCGTTCAATATAAGTGTATAAAAATTCCGGCGGAACGTTTATTTGAACCGACACTATTATTTTATCATTTTTACAAATCTCGCCAGTATGACTCCTCCCGTCTGAATATTTATTTGGTAAAAAAATGCGTTGTCATAAATGTTAACACTGAGCTGGTGATTGCTTTCAGCGTGAAACCAACAGTCACCATTCAGTGTTGATGTCTATGTCCGCACTGTTTATAAATTTACACAGTTGACTTACAAGCGTATATTTCGCATGGGTAGAGGATAACATGAGTCAGGTACTCATAGGGAACCGATCAGTTTACTTGCACCTTTAGCGATGGATTTTATATAAATTCCACTAAACGTCGGATGTGAGTTTGAGGCCCAACTCGACTGTTCCCCCACGGCCTTCTCTCCTACTAATCTTATAGTAGACGGAACATAGACTCTTCAGAGGGAGGACACCACAACAGGAGAAGACGAAAATGGTTCACTCTAGAAGTGAAAGGTAAAAATTGTAGTGATCGGTAAAACATCCTCTTTGCAGTCTGTTCCATATGGTAGTGGTTCGCGGTGAGAAGCTGTCCGAGTGGAACTTACTTCTTGCCGATGGAATACAAAGTGAATGTGGGTAGTTTGTTATTATATAAACGGCATGCCGGGTCCTAGCCGTGGAGGTTAGGACTGGTGGAATGAAAAAATATAGTTCATCCGAGGGATTTCCATGTTAATAGCGACTGAGCAGTGATAGACTCGCCACATCCCGCCTGTGAGAGAGAGGAGGATGGAGTGTAGGAAATAATTCTTCTCCAACAAGGAATAAGAAATGCTTTTGAAATCTAGACGGAAAATGAGGACCGGGCAGCTCCTGACCAAATATGGCAAAAGTACTCCCTTCTTAGCCTGATAAATGTAGAAGATAGCATGAGGAGTCAGGTACTTACTGGAGCTATTATATAAGCGGCATGGCAGGTCCTGGCCGTGAAGGTTAGAACTGGTGGAATGAAGGAATACAGTACACCCGAGCAGTGTCTATGGTAATAGCGATTGAGCAGTGAAAGACTAGCCACATCACGCCTGTGGGAGCGCGAGGTTGGATGGTGGAAAATAATCCTTCTCCGACAAGGACTCAAAGACGCTTTTGAACCCTATCTAGACTGAAAAGAGTGTACCCAGCAGATCCTGCCTAAACATGGCAACAGTACTAAATTTCCGGTCTGATCTACCTCATATAAAAGTAGAAGATAGCATGAGAAGTCAGGTACTTACTGGAGTGGTACAGGCAACAGATCTTTAAGCAATCATGCATCGTGTGGACTATCCTTATCGTCAACGAAGGATTACTTTCCTTCTGTTGGCTAAGGATGGACGTCTTCTGTCCAAAGATAAGATCAACGTTGATTGGTTGATTATTGTCTAACAGTTCATAATGGACGATTCCTTGAATATCCCGAGAGAAAGTTCCTATCTGAGGTGCTGAGCAGGTCTGTTTCCTTGACTGATCTACTGATGAATTTCTTGATTGCTTCCACTTGATCACTTGATTGCATTCAGCGTGAAACTAACAGTCATCATGCACTTACTTCTCGCCAATGAAATACGGGAGGTTTGCTACTATATAAACTGCATGGTGGGTCCTAGCCGTGAAGATTAGAACTGGTGGAATGAAGGAATACAGTAAATCCGAGCAGTGTCTATGGTCATAGCGATTGAGCAGTGAAAGACTAGCCACATCACGTCTGTGAGTGTGGAAAATAATTCTTTTCCATCGAGGACTCGGAGACGCTTTTAAACTCTATCGAGTCTGAAAAAAGAGTACCAGGCATATCTTGCCCAAATATGGCAACAGCACTACATTTTCGGCCTGATCTAGCTCTTATAAAGGTAGAAGATAGCATGAGAATTAAGGTATTTACTGGAGCATTACAGGCAACAGATCTTTAAGCCATCATGCATCGTGTGGACTAAACTTATCGTCAATGAAGGATTGATTTCCTTTCGTTGTCTAAGGATGGACGTCTTCTGTCCAAAGATAAGATCCACGTTGATTGATTGATTATTGTCTAACAGTTCATAATGAACTTGAATATCCCGAGAAAAAGTTCCTATCTGAGGTGCTGAGCGGGTCTGTTTCCTTGACTGATCCACTGACGACGGCACTCAACATTATGGTAAAGGATCCTTTTCTCATCACCAGTAACAGACGTGTCCAAAAGGGCACGAGGTTGTCGTTTAAGTAATGACTCTAAAACAATGGACACATTGTTGGTGATTTTCTTAAAGGTCGTACAGGATCCATTTACCAAACACTCAATAAAAAAAAATACCTCTCCGGCTTACAGCTATGATATATAGAGATGGCTGGTCAAGCACTTAGTTGCATAGAGAACTTACGACTCTACATCGCCATGGGACAAGTCATGGATATATATATATATATATATATATATATATATATATATATATATATATATTTGCAAGGTCAATTGATAAGAAATTTCGCATTTCGACGATGAAACCCAAGTTGGAATCTAACCAATTTGCGAGGGAGATGAACTTGCTATTATCGGTCTAGAGAGGTGATCCCAGCATGCGGCGCCGATGGAAGGTGCCTGAAAACGATAGAACTGGTTGACCCATGCCTTCTTGGGGAAAATCTATTTGTAAGCTGTCGAGATTTGTGCAAGCACGATGCCATATGTCATTGTGACCGAGGGTTTTAGCTTACCGTCGTTGTTCACTTCTATTTCTGATAGATATTCACTCTCTCCCAGAAACTGTAACTAACGTCAGGTCAGCATAGCTGCAGTATAAACCACAGGGGATGGGCAGTGGCTCTGAGGGTGTTAAACAAATCCAAATTTGACTGAGCAGGTATTTGCAACTGAAACTTTAACTGTCCTAACAGATAGGTTTATAAGGAAAACATGCGAAACCGGCCATTATTTATTCATTTGTAAAAGCATCTTTTTCTTCACCGTAGTCCAGGGCATGACGATAAACTATATCTGGCAGCAAGGCTACTGATTGGGAGATTAGAGGTTTTGAGGAGGATGGAACCATCGCTGAAATGCTGTTGTTCCCAGGTCCACTATGACCCGGGGTGGTAGCACCTGTTAGGGTCCCAGCTATGGGTAAACAGTGAACCCCACCTCCCAAAAACAAAACACTGTTCAAAAAAATTCTAAACCTCAGCGAGAAAGAAGAGCCATAGTTGAACCATTTTGTGGTGGCAACACACTACCACTTCTTATAAAACTAGAAAAAAAAACTCATTCAGATTTCTGTGTTCATTTCTGTGCAGGTGAGACCCATAGAAATATGAGAATTGTGTTACAAATTTAAAAAGAAACAAAACAAATGTCCTAGCAATAATAAATTATCTGCAAACGAATGGTATCCATGAGAACAGATACATTCTGAGGACTCCCCTCCCTATTCAAATATGGAGAAGTGGGCTGCGGAATTCAATCGGGACAGGGATAGCACAGAAAATGACCCCCGGTCAGGCCGTCTAAAAACCTCAGCCTTGACTATTTGAGATCTTAGGGGTGAGCAAGCTGTCTGCAAGGGTCCTAAGAATGCTACGAATCTATCTACCTCAATCTGTTCATTATCTATCTATCTATCTATCTATCTATCTATCTATCTATCTATCCCAATCTGTTTCTATCTATCTATCTATCTATCTATCTATCTATCTATCTATCTATCTATTTTGACTTGTTGACATCTATTTATTTATCTATCTATCTAAAAATGCATTTTTATAGTAAAAATAACAGTAATACTTTTTATAGAAAGAAAATTACCGATAATACATATTTTTAGTGAAATTACTAAAATACATCTTTATAATAAAATTACCAACAATGTATTTTATCTGTAGTTGAAGGCGTATAACTGCGTTCAAAATATGCTCGCTTAGGCATTAAATAAGCTATAGATATTGATATGCCGCTAAACACAATCAACCAACACAAAAGAACCATTTCATGACATTAACTCTTATAATATTGGGCTATTTCTCAAAGAAATCCAACTGTATTCCAAAATATAACTTCAACAAGGCTACAATATAAAGCACACATCACACCATCTAGTAATTATATCCAAACAAACATATATATGCACAGATGCTGAGTATCATCTACCATGTATTCAATTGCGAAAACAGAATAACACAGGGATAGCACAGAAAATGACCTTCGGCCAGGCCGTCTAAAACCTCAACCTGAACCATTAATGAATAAGTTGAGGCCATACACCATATATTCCCTCCGTATTTCATTGGCGAGAAGTGCATGATGACTGTTAGTTTCATGCTGAAAGCAATCAACAGATCAGTGTTAATATTTATGCCAACACATTCCATACTTTTTATTACCAAACTAGCAGCATGGCTCGGCGTTGCCCGTGCTTGATTAAAAAATCGTATGACTAAACTGTCTGCAAGGGTCCCAATAATGCTACGAATCTATCTATCTATCTATCTATCTATCTATCCCAATCTGTTTCTTTCTTTCTTTCTTTCTTTCTTTCTTTCTTTCTATCTATCTATCTATCTATCTTTCTGTCTTTCTTTCTTTCTTTCTTTCTTTTCTTTCTTTCTTTTTTTCTTTCTATCTTTCCCAATCTGTTTCTTTCTTTCTTTCTTTCTTCTTTCTTTCCCAATCTGTTTCTATCTATCTATCTATCTATCTATCTATCTATTTCTTTCTTTCTTTTCTTTCTTTTTTCTTTCTTTCTTTCTTTCTTTCTTTCTTTCTTTCTTTCCCAATCTGTTTCTATCTATCTATCTATCTATCTATCTATCTATCTATCTATCTATTAACGAAATACAGTGTCATAGATACAAGTGTCGTTTAAAAAAAATTCTAAGAGTCACTCAGAAAGAAGAGCCATAACTGAACCATTTTTTGTGGCAACAAACTACCACTTCTCATTAAAACTAGAAAAACGAATTCAGATTTCTGCCTTGATTTCTGTCCATACAAAGGTGAGAGGCATGCGAAAAATCCCCAAATCGGCAAAACAGAAGACTGGGGAGTCATAAAATATCCGCAAAAGAAATATATGACACCCAAGGAAATCCATGAGGATTTGGTACAGGCTGAGGACTCCCCTTCCTATGAAACTGTAAAGAAGTGGACTGTGAAATTAATGCAGGGTACAGAAGATGACCCTCGATCAGGTCGTCCAAAACCCTCAACCACTGATGAACAAGTTGAGGGCATTCATCGTATTGTTTTGTGTTGTGGTAGGATCCACCTAATTTGCATAGTGGAGTACCGACCATATAAATATGGTTGGTACCGGGAAGAGAGGAAGGAATCAAGAGATTCAACCAGAGACTCTGCCCGACTGCGACTCAGTCAACACATTCTCCAGGGACGGTCTTACCAGGAATATACAAAAGACTATATGTAAATATTGTGTACAATTTCTTGTTTCAATACATTTTGTTCTAAGTACATTTTGTGTTGCATTATTATTCCATGCATTAGTCAAGTTTCAACATTTTGTATGACACACGTCTTACTATCCAGCAGATAGCTAAGTCCATAAGCATTGGTTCTGGTTCTGCTCATGTGTTTTAACTAAGATCTTGAGGATGAGCAAACTCTCTGCAAGATGGGTCCCAAGAATTTTGACACCAGAGAAGAATCTGAAAAGGGTTGACCCTTATCACTCGGTTCCTGAGAGTTTCCACCGGAGACTAGTAATTAATGATGAAAACTGGGTTCACCACTTTGAAACTAAATCAAAGATTCAAAGCAAAAAGGGGAAAAAAAAAACTCTGGTTCTACACCCCCGCAGAACTTCAAGCATGCAGCGTCTATTGGCAAGATGATTGCTTCTCTTTTCTTTTTTTCTCTTTGTAGTGGGGTCTGAAGGCGTAATTATGATAGCCTATCTGGAAAAAGGAGTGCAGGCGTGTTTCTGCTCCTGGATAACGCGGCCGTTCACACTGCTCAAGTTGCAGTAGATGAATCAGCCAACTGTGGCTTTGAATTGCTACCCCATTCATCTTACTCAACAGACTTAGATCCATCTGATTTCTTCCTGTTTCCTAAAGATAAATCCCACCTGCGTGGTCGGGATATTGGAAATAATGATTAGATCATATATGCTGTTCAGGAATTTTGGGAGGGCCAGGATGCCACCTTCTTCCTTGATAGGATTGCAAAGCTTAAGCATTGTTGAATCAATTGCGTTGATGTCAAGAGAGACTATATTGAAAAATGATGAGAGTCTCTCTTCTTTCTCTAAAACCTTCTGGGTGGGACTTAGAACTTTTCTTATAGTAAATTCTTTAGAAATGCATTCACAGTATAAATACATTCCTGAACATGAGGGAATTGTAGGCGAGCAAGAAAGACAACCAACAACATTGGCTGCAGACCAGAGCTAAGACACACACACACACACACACACACACACACACACACACACACACACACACACACACACACACACATACACAAACACACATACTCAAACACACAGACAGACACATACACACACACAAACACATACACAAACACACACAAACACACATACACAAACACACAGAAACACACACACACACACACACACAAACACATACACAAACACACACACAAACACACATACACAAACACACAGTAACACACGTACACAAACACAGGCACAAACACACACACACAAACACATACACACACAAACACATACACAAACACACACACAAACACATACACAAACACACATACACAAACACACACAAATACACAGACACAAACACACACAAACACATACACAAACACACACAAGCAAATACACAAACACACACAAATACACATACACAAACACATACACAAACACAGACACAAACACACATAAACACATACGCAAACACATATATATAGGTATATATAGGTATATATACCGGGTGGAATAGCAAAATTATTCAATTGTTTGTGGCACCATTTACGAGGCAGGAAAAGAAAGAAAAGAAGGCAGAAAGAAAGGCGAGACGAATCGTGGGTGATAAGCAGACACACACACACGGCTAAGAGACAATGAATATATTGATAAGTAACCATGGCGAAAAGATGTCATTACAATGACAGGGAAATTCTGGGTAACAAGAAAGGGAAAGAAAGAAAGAAACAGATGTGTTTTGATAACGGCTGTGTTATCTAGGAGTACGTAAACAAAACAGCTGCTCGACTGGCCAACGAAAAATTCAATTGAAAACGTTAATTTTGATAATTGACAAAACACAGGTGTAAATACAGGACTTGGGGTAGATATGAAAAATTAAAAACCACACAAGCCGTGTCCGCTGACCGAATTTTTTTCGACTAAACAACTTTGGCCTGCGATAATAAAATTATGTTATCAGAAATATGTACCGAAGGAAAATGAATGGGAACCCAGAAGTGTTTTTTCTTCCTTGGAGGCGACAGACTGACTGAAATTTTAGAGATATTTCCTTTTGAGGCCGTGTTAAGAAGACCACCCATTTTGATAATTAGCGATAAAATACCTGACAAAACCACGTGTAGAACAAGAGTTGTCATATTGTCCGTTTGCGGCTAGAAAAATGATAACGGCGATTAAAGCGGAAGAAAAGGGAAAGAAAGAGATAATTTTTTTCTCTAAACAAGATATTTTTTTTTCCCGAAACAAAGCCGCGGATTGTTCACGCCCGACTAAGACATCATTGGTCAAGTGGGTGATCACGTGACGCACGAAGGAGGAGGAAAGATACCCGACTAAGACCTCATTGGCCGAGTGGTGATCACGTGACGCACGAAGAAGGCTGTCGACGCCTCATCCAGAGTATAAGTATGAGAAGCTGCTACGAGGAAAGTGGGGAGGGCAGTTCACGCCCCTCTGAAGTATGGTGAGAAAGTGGGAGTAAGGAAAGGTTCCCAAAAATGGAAAAGAGTGGAAAATCCCTAACAAGAAATAAAAGAGGTGGATATGTATTTAGAATTATCGAGGAACCCCCCGACAGACCCACCCCGGTTTTGGTCGGCGTCAATAAAAGCGAGGCCCCAACAGGCAGAAATCAGAGAGTTTGGGCTCCAACGGAGAGTTGAGTTTCCAGAGTTGAAACCGCCTCGCAGATAGCTGACCAAGATTCACGCAAATTCTGGACTCCTCTTCAACCCAAGAACAATTATTTTGAAGAGCGACTCAGAACCAGACCACCGAAATGAGTTTTTTCTTCGACTTTCGTCCAAAGACACCAAGAAGGCCAATTTCTTAGAGAGCAAACAACTTGAAGCGTTAAAAACTTGCCTAACGGAAAACGACTTGTCACAATCAACAGAACGGGTCGGGAGATAGATGCAGTCCTATGTATCGAACAACTAGACATAAATTTTGATACCTTTTTCTTTGATACTTTGAACATTTTGAGTTTTCATTTTTTTTTCTTTTATGCATATTTGTGTAGTTGAACTCAGTTTGCATTACGGCCCCAACCACTGTTTGATCTCGTCTGCCTAAGATCAATTCACAACGTGGGTAGACAGACTGGAGATCAATGCAGTTACCTTGGTAACCAAGCGTTGGAAGCGAATTGGGAACGACGTGGCTGATATCAAATCTAACCAGTTTCCCACCCGAATCACCAAAAGGTTAGAACGTCACATTTGGCTGCCGCGACCGATACCAAGTCAGTTGGTCGTCACAGGACGAGACAATACGACTGACGCGACAGGCGGACGTCACGTTTGGAGCAGCGACACCCGAACGGAGCAGCGAGGAGCGAACAGCTGGCGCCGCGGCGAGGACGTCTGGTTGGTGCTGTTTGGGGACGTCACAACTGGCGCCGTGGTAGATCAGGATAGAACGTCACAGTCGGCGCTGCGACCGGGGGACGACGTCACAGTTAGCTTAAGCTTTGAACCGTTGTATCTTAGAAATAATAAAAGATGTGTTACTGTAATTCTCCGAGGGTTTTATAACTCTATTGGACTCTAGTTTGAGCAATAAGAATTCATAATCACTCTCCAAACTTAATAGAAGAATCATGGCGAAATCGATCAAATATATATATGCATCATTCTCTCTCTCTCTCTCTCTCTCTATATATATATATATATATATATATATATATATATATATATATATATATATATATATATATAAAATGATAGAAGTCAACCCTTAGAGGAGACAGTCTGTTTCTGGATTCAATGGTCAACATCTAGCATGAAACAGACTGTCGCCTCTAAGTGTTGACTTCTATGTTCACTTTTATATTTACACACGCTCTATCTCTGATATTGAGCACTTAATAAATATAGCACATCTTAAGACTATATTTTTTATATATATATATATATATATATATATATATATATATATATATATATATATATTCATAATTTTTTCCAACTTATTTAAGATGATCTTTGCCCTCTCAAACCTTCTAACTTTCCGTCTTGGTGTAACAATTGCTTCACACGTTTCACATACGATTTCATTTTCAAGTTTTTCACTGCTCACTGGACTGTCATAAAAGAAACCGTTCTCTTGTTGGTCTTGAATGGGCTTTGAAGATGGGAGCAAGAGTATGAATGTTGGTATCATTACTGAAGGCCTGAATGATCTTTTTCCTGTCATCATTGCTCATTTGAGAAGACAGTGAGGCTGACAAAATGATTTTAACCTCTTCTATTTCTAGCTGAATAACTCAAATAATTTTTCTGTGATTCTTCCGACAAATGGTATCAAGACGACTACACAGTTTAACTGAAAACATTGAAAGAAGAAACTCAATTAGTTCAATGGATTTTTAGATATTAAACATTTTGTGGGATGGACAATTATTATATATTTATGGGATAAAGTGTTCAATATTAGAGACAGAGCGTGTGTAAATATAAAAGATAGTATGTCCATGTTCAAAGTTAATATTATTAAGTGTTGTTTTGTTTTTGTTTTTATTAATATGGCTTCCATTATTTTTGGCCATTTTTTTGCATGTAGATGATGCTATTATATTAGTGTTGTCAACAAGTATGTTACGAATAGTGCCCGGTAGATCTAAAAATAATGGAAACCTTATTAATAAAAACAAAAAAAAAAACACTTAACACTTAATAAAATTAACTTTGAATATGGACATAATATCTTGACCGTGTTTTGCAAAATGAAAACATTTTATAAAACATACATACAACAAACTATTTCTTATTTAACAGTTAAAATGTTGAATCCTTGAAAATGGTTAAATGTATAGCCGAAAGCGCTCGGATAAAAAGAACATTCAGATAGTTTTTATATAATTTATCATCCGAAAAGAAAAAAATTATTAGATTGCATGAGAAATTGTATAAAAAACTAAATAAAATCACCTTTTCTGCCGTATTCAATGGATATTTAATAAACAACACATACCTATCGTATAGAAAACCTAACACTAACCCCTTGTATATACACCCTAAGTCAAACCACCCTCCATCCATAATTAAGCATATACCCTCATCAATAGAGAAAAGAATCAGCATTAACTGCGCTAATAAAGAAATATTCCAACAACACAGTAATTTTTATAATGCAGCCCTAAAAAATAGTGGATACAAAAATGCTAACATCAATATAGAAACAATTGTACTAACCAGAAGAAAAATGGAAAAGAAAAATCATTTGTTATACCCCTCCGTTCAACCAAATGGTTAGTATTAAGCTAGGACATAAATTCCTAGCTTTAATTGAAAAACACTTTTCTACAAATAGTAGACTTAGTAAAATGTTTAATAAAAACACCCTAAAATTAAGTTACAGTTGCATTGGAAATCTAGAAAGTATAATACAATAACAAAATAATAAAATCCTGCATAAACCCCCATGCCAGAATAGTATTAATAAAAACCCTACATTTAAATTAGACAAAAATAGTGAAAAATTATGTGATTGTAGAAATCCAGAAGACTGCCCATTGGAAAATATATGCCGCGTAAAATCTGTGGTATACCAATGTACTATCTCATCCATTGAGTGTTTTAATACTAATATGATATACATTGGGTCTACGAAGAATGAATTTAAAACCAGGTGGAGACAGCATAAGGGCTCCTTCAACAATATTAATAAAAGAAATCAGACATCTCTATCTAAATATTTTTGGCATTTGAAGGAAATGAATAAAATACCAAAAGTAAAATGGAAAATTATAAACAAACCTAGAACTTGTAAAACTTGGGATGACCCATGCCCTTTATGTTTACATGAAAAACTACACATTATCAAGTTTCTAAATAATGAAAATTTATTAATAGACATGAGTTAATGGTTTTTTGCCGACATCATCAAATTTTCGCATTGAATAATTAGCATAAAAAACAAACAAACAATAAAATAATAAATACAAATTTTAAACTCCATAGTCTAAATAAAAAGCTTAAAACCCTACCCAATAATAATAAAAAAAAAAAACCTTCTATGAAGTCGTCAATAAAACCAAATGTTACCGAATTATGAGAGTTTTTTTTATATACACAAAACCCTTTCAGGTAAAAGAAAAAAAAAAAATGGAATAAAATAAAATAAAAAAAAAAAAATCTCCATAGATACTTAACCAGTCTAGACGATGTCATCTTCCGCTTTGAATTTAGACACCCCAACCTTACCCTGACTTGACCTCTTTGAATGTAACTGAGATATTGATACAAATTATTAAACTCTTACGCCCCTTTGTTTAAATAATTTCTCTAGCCGTTACCATCGTAATTTTAATTTTAATAATGAATATGCTTATAAAAACGCGTAAATTTCAAGAATTACTCATTCAAAAAAAAATTCGCTTGAAGATAGAACATAGCTTGGTACTTTAATTCAATTTAATTCAAATACTTAAACTGAAGTTTGCGGCTCTTGTTTTGAGACATGAGAACTCTTATGTAGCTATGGAATCATATTTCTAAATGAATAATTACATATATATATATATATATATATATATATATATATATATATATATTATTATAGAACCATCCTCATTCTCTTCATGTTCCATTGGCAAGACGTAAGCTCCAAATGCAGATTCTCCCTGCAGACCACTGCTCTTTGGAACCGCCTCCGAAGAGGATTTCTCCCGATCACTACAATCTTAACCTGTTCAAGTCTAGGATTAACCGTTATCTTACGCACATATTTGCATAAATTCTGCCTCTTACTCGGTAACCCTCTACCTCGAGTGACTCCCGGGCCTTGTACAGGATAAAGCTCACTCTAACATAACTGGTTGAATGACTTCATGAGTTCAAGCGCCCTACGAGGCTGGCATCCCTTCACTATCGAAACTCCTAAATGTAGCCGTCTCTTCTACTCCAATAGCTTCATGTCTCGCACCTCTCGCCTGTGGAACTCCCTTCCCTATTCCTGTTTTCCTGTGAGCTATAATCTCCAGCTATTCAAGTGTAATGTCAATCGACATCTCCAGTTGCCTTGATCTATCCAATACCCTCATCCTTTCTTCTATCACTCCTATCGGATCTTGCTATTTTCTGTAACCCCTTGCGTCCTAGTGGCTTCCCGCCTTGCTTGGGGTGAAATGCTTAAAAAAAAAAAAAAAAAAAAGAATAATATCAATAAGTTCTAAAGCCTTTTATTAACTTTTTCAGATTTTCAATTTGAGTTTTATGTAATCAGTAAATGTACCAATGTTTATTTTTACATATATATATATATATATATATATATATATATATATATATATATATATATATATAGATACCTAGTGAGCCAGACAAACCTACCTATTTTCACCTAAACGGATCGTCAGGAAAGTTTTCCCTGACGATCCGTTTAAATGAAACTTAGGTTTTGTTTAACTCACTTATGTATCTAGGTCTATCTACGGTTGTATTGAGCTCTTTTGTTAGTTAGTTGTTACTCGTATCGGGTTTTTTTTCTTTGGGCTTCAGACCTGCATCTGTGCGATTTTTTTGTCGGCAGAAGTTCATGTTTGTAGCTCTTTCTTTTTTTTAAAACCTTTTTTCCCTCGAGATTGATTTGATTAGCAAATAAAAAAATTCAGGATTTTAGAAACGAGTTATCTATATTATATATATATATATATATATATATATATATATATATATAATATATATTAAAAAAATTATTAATTATTTTTAATAATATGTGAAATCTCAAGCTGAGCCAGATGAAGGCCACGAGAATGAAAAAAACGAGTAGCAAAATTGTGGAAAATAAAGCATAATATTTAAAAAAAATCCATTACAAACAAAAACTTTTTGCCGTTTCTCTCTCCTTTTTATACACACTTTTATCTCGTTGGAACTACTATAACCTCTTCTTTTATATATATATATATATATATATATATATATATATATATATATATAAGAATATATACACACTAAATTTGAAGCCACCCCAGTAAAAAAAAAAAAATGTAAAAAAGTTCTTATAGCCATTGAAAATAGAATGAAATCATTTATTAAACTTATACTTTGAGAAACTTTTTTGAAAAAATGTGCTGCAGTAATCACGGCAAAAGGATCATATTTTGATCAGAGCAAAATTTACTCATAAAAAAACTTCTATTTTTTTCTAATAAAAATCATGTCTAACTTTTTTTTTGATCATGTATAATAATTTTCTCTTATTTAAAAGTACAAAACACCTACTTGTTGTTCCGATTTAGAAAATTACCTGGTGTGGCCTCAAACATTTGAACTGTAATATATATATATATATATATATATATATATATTGATTTTAAAACACTTATAGTTTCGACATTAATGTAAATAAATCAGTAAAACCAGTATATAAAGAGAGTTCATAAATTTTCAGTACATTTAAACTTCATGGAAATTGAAAAAAATGAAGATAAATTCACATCTTTTATTGAAAAACATCGATAAACAAATAACGTTTTATTTGAAGACATCAGAAGACTTCCACATGAGCTCCATTAGTTGCAAGCAACACATCTTCACGATGCATAGATTTTTGTTTTTGGAAGACACTTTGTTTCCATAAACTTGAGGAACAGATGCTCGGACGATTTGGCGTTTATTTTTCCATAATTTTTACTAAAATGGCGCTCGTGTTGAATGTGTGATTAAATCTCTATGAACGAGAATAAACATTACGCTTTTCTCCTACGGTATTAATTTTCATAAAAAAAATCTGGTATCAATTCTAAGCACTTTTTAATCTACATGAAAAGACAAACGACAGTGAATTAAAAAAGAACAAGCTATATATTAATTAAACTATAATATAATATTTCTTTAACAAGGAAAGGTGTGCATCGATGGATCTTAACTAGACACAAGGGTTCAATAATGAATGGCGACAGTCTGTTTCATGCTTTTGGCATTAAATTTTCACACCACATTTAGTGTCGCTTCCAGTACATTTATTGTTTAAATTTTCTAAATCCATAATTTTTCGAGGGTTTGAGTATGCTGGCCTTATTCGGATTGTTGTTCACGCTAGATAACATGTTCTTCCCAGACACTGTAACTAAGGCCTGTTCATCATAGTTAAAACACAGGTCAGCTCTGTGGGTGCTGAACAAACATAAATATGCCTCAGCCAGCGTATGCAATAGGGATTGGTTAGCGCCCTAATAGAGGGGTATTCTCAAATACGAATGGCCAACTAGTATTATTATTATTAAATATATTACAAGCTTTATTCGAAAATCGGCCATTATTTCCCGAACAACCCAATAATTCAATAGCTGAAAGCGATTGATATGTTTAACAAAGATGACACTTTAATAATTAGGGATGAATAATATATTTTTGTACCACAGATATAACAGATTAGAACAAAATTAAAAAGTTGATTCTAAAATCTGGCATTAATTTCAAACAAGCTAATATATATCGAAAGAGTTATGAGACATCATATATACAGTTAGTATATATATATATATATATATATATATATATATATATATATATATATATATATATATATATATATCTTAGATCCAGGAACAGTGAAACACGTGCGTTGCGCACACACACACACACACACATATCTGTGCAATTCTCCAAGAGTATAAATTACTTTTTTCAAAGACTTCTCTCTCGCTCTATTTATGATGACTTATCATTTAATCTAAACAACAAATAAACATCGTTTTATCTTGACTTCTTCAAAATACAAACTCAGCCTTCATGTCTTTATTTTGGCCTTTTCATATTTCCTGCTAATTTCTCATTTTTTCGTTTCCTTCTTTTTCTTTCTTTCTTTCTTTATTATTTATCGTGTCTTTTATTTTTCAGGTTCTTTCATAATTCTATTCTAATTTAATTTCTATGTCTCTTTCTTTCTTTCTTTCTTTTTTCTTATTCATCCCGTCCTTTTTTCATCTTATCTTTTCTTATTCATCAAGTCAGCTTATTTTTCATTTTCTATTCTAAATTTGTTCTTTCTTTCTTTCTTTCTTTCTTTCTTTCTTTCTTTCTTTCTTTCTTTCTGTTTTCTCCTTTTTTTTTATCTCTATTTTGTCATTCCCTCCAGTCTTAATTTCTTTTTTCAGCATTCCCTTTAAATTTATTCTGAGTTTTTCTTTCTTTCCTTCCTGCCAATTTGTCATCTTTTCTTTCTTTCTTTCTTTCTTTCTTTCTTTCTTTCTTTCTTTCTTTCTTTCTTTCTTTCTTATTCATCCTCTGCTTTCTTTGACCAGCTTTCATTCTCCTTCTATTACAATTTTTCTTTCTTTCTTTCTTTCTTTCTTTCTTTCTTTCTTTCTTTCTTTCTTTCTCATTAATCTACTCCTTTCGTTTTCTCATTCTATTCTAAATTCTTTGTTTCTTTCTACGTGTGTCGTATTTTTTTTTCATTTTTCAGGTTTCTTCCTCCTTCTATTCTAATCTAATTTCTTTCTTTCTTTCTTTCTTTCTTATTCATCTATTCATTTTTCCATCGCATTCTATATTTAAGTTTTCTTTTTCTTTCTTTCTTTCTTTTTTCTCTTTCATCTAGTCTTTTTTTTTCATCTTATCTTTTCTTATTCATCCAGTCAGCATTTTTGTTTCAATTTATATACTAAATTTGTTCTTTCTTTCTTTCTTTCTTTCTTTCTTTCTTTCTTTCTTTCTTTCTTTCTTTCTTATTAATCCTCCAATGTCTTAATTTCCTTTCTCAGTATTCCTTTTAAATTCATTCTAAGTTTTTCTTTCTTTTTTTCCTGCCAATTTGTCATCTTTTCCTTTCTTTCGTTCTTTCCTTCGTTCTTTCTTTCTTTCTTTCTTTCTTTCTTTCTTTCTTTTTTATTCTTTCTCCTTTCTTTTTTTTTATTCATTGTCTCCTTTCTTTCTTTTTTTTTTTTTTTTTCTTTGGAGGATTTCATTCTATTCTAAACTAATTTGTCTCATTCTTTCTTTTTTCTTTCATTCTTTGTTTCTTTCCTATTCCTTGGTTCCTTTCTTCTTTCTTTTTGTAGGTATGGGTTTATCCTATTCTGATCTAATTTGTTTCATACTTTCTTTTAATCTTTCTTTCTTTCTTTCTTTCTTTCTTTCTTTCTTTCTTTCTTTCTTATTCATTGTGTCCTTTCTCCTTTCTTTTGTGGAGGATCTCATTCTATTCTAATTTAATTTGTCTCATTCTTTCTTTTTTTCCTTCTTTCTTTCTTTCTTTCTTTCTTATTCATTGTGTCCTTTCTTGTTTTTTTGTGGGTAGGGGTTTATTCTATTCTGAACTAATTTGTCTCCCTCTTTCTTTCTTTCTTTCTTTCTTTCTTATTCCATTTTAACCTTCTTTTCTTTCTTTCTCCATTTTTCTTTTGATTCCTACATTTCCAGATTTCCTTTTTTCATTTTCCTTCCTTCCTTCCTTTCCTTTCCCTTCCTATTCTTTCTTTCTTTCTTTCTTTCTTTCTTATTTATCCAATTTAATATCCTTTTTCTTCTTTTTTCTTTCTTTCTTTCTTTCTTTCTTTCTTTTTTTTCTTTCCTGTTGTTTTATTTTTCTTCTTTTCTTTCCTATCTTTTTTTCCATTTTCTTTGTTTCCTACTCCATTTCAGATTTCCTTCTTTTCTATTTGCTTACTTTTTCTTTCTTTTCTTTCTTTCTTTCTTTCTTTCTTTCTTTCTTTCTTTCTTATTCCATTTTAACCTTCGTTCTTTCTTTCTTTCTTTCTTTCTTTCTTTCTTTCTTTCTTTCTTATTTATCCTCTCCGTTTTTCCTTTTGTTTCAGATTTCTTTCGCATTCTATATCAACGATTTTCTTTCTTTCTTTCTTTCTTTCTTTCTTTCTTTCTTTCTTTCTTTCTTTCTTATCAGTTCAAAAGAAACCTCTCCTCTTACGAACTACCCTTTTCTCTATTTCCCTTCACCGTCTCCCCTTTTGTTTCACCTATTATATCAACTTTTCTTTCTCCTTTTTTCTTTTTTTCTCTTCAACGTTGCAGGCACGAAAAGCCCATTTATCATCTCGACCATCGACTCAAATCAAAACATTCCCTGCATTCTCTCTCACATTGCATATCAATATTTATAAACAGACGTTAAATAAATCTTATCCATCGTTGTACTTACGTATTCAATGAACAAATATTTAGACAAAACGCTGAATATTTGAACGATTATCATCCGAACTTGACTAAATGCTTATTTTTTTTTTCTGTTAACGAAGTTATATGACGAAAGTTTCTTTGGTAACACCTCAGATATGCCAAGACGCTGTCATTAATTTTACATTGAATTGTAGATTTACGAAATATTTAAATCTACATCGTAATACATTATTCAGATCACTGATGTCGGCAGTATTTTATTGAACAGGTACATTAGACACGTATTCTTTCAATGGAAATGTTTATATGAAATTCATCCTTTGTAACTCTTAGTAAGTTTTCTCCTCTCAGCAAGATTTCGACGCTCTTCGCGGTACATTTACACAAGATGGCTGACTCTCCATTTCTCTATCTCTTTCTTGCTTTCAGGATGTGCTGTGAGTGTCAAATTTTCCGAGCCTTCTTTTCTTATGTTTCCTATAGTTCTCTTCCATTTTCCGTAAGACAGCCTCGTTAATCACATGTTCGGTCCATGGTATTCTGTAGAACCGCTTTTTCATCTGCTTCAAGTCTCTTCTTCCTCTGTGAGAAGAGTGTTTAGCATTTACGACCATATATGAGAATTGATATTATATAACAGTTTGCTCCTTTCTCCATTTCTATTGCTTTCAGTACGCCCTGTGAGTATCAAATTCTTCAAGCTTTCTTTTTTCAATTATGTACCCAAGACATTCCAATGCTCCCTTTTTTTATTCTAATTATAATGACCCTTTTTGTTTCCATTTCACTTAAAACCTCCTCATTACTCACATGTTCGGTTTATGGTATTCTCATCATCCTTCTGTAGACCCACATTTCTGTGTCCTCTCCGTCACCTTTTCATCTGTGGGGAAATATCATTGCCATATAATAGGACTGATGTTACATAACATTTCAGCTCTCTTTAATTTGTTTCTAAAGAAAACGTTCCTATTTCCTAATACTTTGTTTAGCTTCTGGAAGGCATCTTCTCAGACAGGGTAAATTTCTACACTTATACGCAGGTTTTAGATATAATGTTCTCGAACGAAAAAAAAATAACACTTCGTTTCTATCAAGCCTGAGTGTTTAGAGGCAAATTTTTCATGTGTGGCTCGCCTTAATTTAAAAAAAAAACAAAACACCTTAACAAATTCTATCACGAACGAAGTGAAGACGCGAGACAAAAAAGACGGGGTTCTAC